>JAVJIF010008189.1:0-48760 GCA_038442645.1 Agave tequilana | reverse complement strand
AAGCCGTCCTTCCACTGGAAATCAAATTCCATCTCTTCGCGTCGCCTTGACAGCGGAGATGAACAACAGAGGAGAAGCATCGACAGCGACTCCAAGAATTGGAAGCCTTGGACTGACAAGCGTCTGCAGGCCCAAACAACAAATCGAGCTTTACCAAGCTCGTATCACCAGAGCCTTCAACAAACAAGAAAGTCAAATCGCGAACTTTCAAGAAAGGCGACCTCGTCTTAGCCGTCCGAAGACCATGGTCATGACGCACAAGACGAAAGGAAAATTCCAACCCAAATGGGAAGGGGACCGTTTTGTAGTAGAGTCAGTCTACTCAAATGGATCGTTTGCCTCATAACCTCAAATGGCGATACACTCATGATGCAAATCAATGGCAAATTCCTGAAGAAAATACTATCCCTAGATGGCATTCTTCCACCGATCAAGTTAAAAATACACCTCTGATCGGAAACATCCACGCCTCCGACGGCTAAGGATAGGGAAAAATTTGGCTTTTAAGTCCAACATAAGTCTTCGACAACTCATCATGCTGAGGGAATAGCATGGCTAGCCCAACTCAAACGGTAGTTGGTAAAGGCATGACAAACCCGTTTGACAGCTGAGGATTTGCTAAAATCCTAAGGGACACGTTCCCATTGATCCGACGCCTCCGGAAGGCTAAGGATAGAGGAAAATGTTGGCTTTTAGTCCAACATAAGTCTTCGATAACTCATCATGCTGAGGGGAATAGCATGGCTAGCCCAACTCAAACGGTAGTTGGTAAGGCATCTCAAATCCGTTGATAGCTGAGGGTTTGCTAAAAATCCTAAGTGGACTGATTCCACTCTTCCCTCCAAAAATCCCTTACCAATTCTCATCCATAGAATGGTAGGACCACAAAATGCAATCATTACTATGTTAACACTATACCTCTGGTAATGAATACTCTTTGTCGAGTATAAACCTGCTTGTTAACTCTGCATAGAGTACAAACTCTCAAATTTGCCAAGTTAACACTATACCTCTGGCATTTCAAATTCCACTTGTCAATTCTCATCAATAGAATGACAGGTCCTCAAATTGCTCCTATCGCAAGCAAATTCTTGTCAAGTTAATATCACACCTCTGACAAAACTACTGTTTCAAGTTTACATTACACCTCTAAGCGTACCTCGAGTGCCTGTCAAGTTAATATCACCCTCTGACAGTCACCTTTCTTCAGACTTCCATATCAAGCTGAAATGGACGATGCCAAGTTAACACTACACTTCCAGCATCCGAGTCATTGCTAAGTTCAACAATACACCTATGGCTATGACCTTTCCTCGACTTCCTTGTCCAAGCGAGATGAACGATGCCAGAGTTAACACTACAACTTCTAGCATCCGAGTCTTGCTAAGTTCAACAATACACCTATGGCTATGACCTTCCTCTACTTCTTTAAGCCAAGACGACTAATGCCAAGTTCAACATTACACCTCTAGCATTTATCATCACTGTTAAGTTAAACATCACACCTATGACAGTGACACCCTCAGTTTTCCCCAATAAACTGAGATGCTGATGAGTTAGGTTAATATCACACCTCTAACTCACGTCCTTGTCAAGTTAATATTACACTTCTGACAAGACTACTTCTAAACCGTTAAGTTAATATCACACCTCTAGCGTAAAAATCTTACTAGATTCCCCACGAGTCTAGTTTCATTTGATATCCTCCCCAACCTGAGTATCAATTCATTTTGGCGGCAGTGTTGGTTAACATTACACCGATACTATGCTTCCATCAAAATCCCCAGCTGATCTTAAATCAAGTTAATCCCAAATCCTTGATAAAAGTTCACCTTCTCTGGGGGTACGCACTCTACTTGTCACTTTCTTTTATAAAGTGGCGGGTCCACCAAAATCATTCTTTTGCTTCTAAAACAAAACATTCAAGACAACAGAAAGAGGCAAAAAGAAAATGTCACTTTTATTGATATTCAAGCATATGAAAGTGATACAAAACGCTCTCTTATACAATAAGATTGAGTGTTACAATTAAGGAGTACAAAGAAGTCCCTCTCTCTCTCTCAAGGCCGTACTCACTCCTTGAAATCGCATCTGATCCCAGGTGCACAATTGGAACCGATTGCGCCATGGCAATGACGCAAAAGTCGAAAGCGCCCTAGCTGACTAAGCCAAGAGCAATGGTGTTCTTGAGGTCCGGTGGCAAAAGCAGGTCCTGCAACCCTTCGTTCAGGCGCGTCTCTTTCCCTAGCAGACCATCCACGAAACATGGGGTCACTCCTGGGTGAGAGAGGAAGTTTAGGAGTCATCACAAAGGATCTACCCTCCACTAGGTCCAGCGGCAGCAGAAAGTCCTGCATTCATCACCATCCCTTTCCCCAGCAGGCCATCCAACGGAATGTCCTTGATGTCACTTCTGGAGTTGGGAGAGGAAGAGGATCTTTTCCGCCACCGTAACCGCCGGACCACCCTCGCCGTACTCAGCCTATCCGTCTCTTGCACCAGATCTGAAGAGACCTTGGCGAGGTTGGGTCCTCGTCAGAGATATAATTTAATCTCTCACAAACGACGAGGACCATAATTTAATCTCTCACAAACGAACGTGGAGCAAGTTCGCCAGCCGGTATATTCTTTCTGGGGCCCAGCAAACCTGAAAAAGGACAAGCAAGCCTACCTGCAAAGAATAAGCGAGAGTCAGAAAATCTGGAACTCAGTACATTTTATAAAGGAAACTGAGTAACAGAACGCGGCAGCCATTCAAGACTTCAGACGCGGGAATGACCCGCACAGTCAAACAGACGCAAGCCAAACTGCGCCACGCATAGGATTCAAACGCGGCCTCAGTTTGTACCGCGCCTAATGCACCAGACGCAAAGAATTTCAGAACGCCAAAAATTGCCATCTCTCTGTTGGGTGAACAAGAGTTGCAAGATTCAGGTCTGAACGCGCCAAGGCAGTAAAACGCAATGGGCAAAGCCAGCGTCAAGCGCTGCATTCAGAGAAGTCAAGTCACTGGCACAAATTCCAGAGGAGGAATGCACCGGGACTTCATTCAGATATCATCCATGCGAAGTTCAGGCTATACACATCATCGGGGGACATACCAGCAGAGACCTCTGGCCAGAGTTGGCCTCTCTGCACCCAAACGCAGGCGTCCAAGATGATCCGAGAGGGGGTTCTTCTTGAAGAGACCAACCGAAGCGTGAGAGCTCTGGGTCATCTTCATCCTCGGAATTACCTTCGTCCATGGAGACGGAGTCCCTATCAAGAAATCTTTTCTGAAGAAGGTGGGACTTCTCAGAGCAATCCAAAGAGAAATAATCCAAGCTTGGATTATAGAAGGGGAGCGCACCCTATTTATAGGCAGGCCCTAATAACTGCCATTAATGAGGCGTTAATTGGAACCGTCACGCACGATTGTCAAAGCCCAGTGAAGGATTGACGCGTGGAACGCCGCTTTGGGAACCGTCGCAAGCGCCGGTTTTCAACCGCCCGCATCGGTTTTGCGTCCAAGGACAGTAACTCCTGAGTCCAATGAGGAGTTGACGCGTGGATAACTGCCTTGGGAATCAACGGATGACTCAGAATCCCAATCGACAGTGAAGACCTGACGAGCAAAGATCTCCTAAAATCTTGAGTCAGATCACATTAAACGCAGATGGGAAAGCCGCGTCCATTCAACAGATAAGGCTGCATCTCTTGCGTCTGCCCGATCCGCGCAAGACAGATTTGCGTTATTCAGAGCTGCGTCTCACCTTGTGATTGACGCTGCGTCTCACCCCAAAAACTGACAGCCGCGTCTTACTTTACGGATCAATGCCGCGTCTCATCTTTTGATTGACGCCGCATCTCATCAAGAGGACCGCGTTCCGATTTGTGATTGACGCCGCGTCTCATCAAAAGGACTTAGTAGAATCTAAGTTCTTATGAAATGATGACCGCGTCTCACTTTATGATTGACGCTGCGTCTCAGTAAAAGGACTTAGTAAAATCTAAGTTCCGATAGACTGACGACTGCGTCTCACTCTGTGATCGCCGCTGCGTCTCGTCAAAAAGACTTGGTGAAATCTAAAGTCCCCATAGACTGATGCCACGTCTCATTCTACAGGATTAATGCCGCGCGTCTCGCCAAGACCGCGTCTCATTAAAGAACTTAGTCCTACCTAAGTTCAGTAATCACGACTAGTGATCAAGAGTTGGACTCATCCACAACAGGACAAAGAAATTGGGACAAAAGCTCTAAAGAAAACTTCTATTATATCAAGAAATGATAGAAGTGGATACAAACACTCTTAATAAATAGAGTGTCCCTTTTCTTTACAAAAAAAAAGAAGAAGAAAAGAAGGCTAAATGTCCTGGTTCGCCAAGGAACGGATTTGTTCCCTAAGGCGGTGAATCTCATGCTGGCGCGTCCTCTCAGCCTCCATGATAGCCCGGTCCCGCAGCTCCGCCTCAGATAAGAAATTTCTGGCAGCCAGCTGCATCCGCAGAGATTCCACCCTGGAAGATTGTAGGGATAGACTCTCTTCAGCACGCGCCGTAGCAGCCCGTTGCTCCTCAAGCTCCTTTTTGAGGGAAACAAGTTTCTCCTCATTTAGCGCAAGAACAGCTTCCGCCTTGGCGATAATGTCCCGAGTTCTGAGGATGACTTGCTCCGTGCTCTGCACACTGAGCTCAGATTCCCTCGAATCTCCGGCTAATTTTTGAAATTCAGCCTTGGAATATTCAAGGTCGCGAATCTCGGCAGCGATTTGTGCCTCCGCCTCTTGTCGCTCCCGTTCCTGAGCAGCTAGGAGCCTAGTCAGGATGGCCTGGGCCTCACCGGAAGAACCAGCATCTTCCAAAGATTCCAGCTCTCCGCAGGTTATCTCCAAGTTGCTCTACCACCCGCAGGCATGCCCTGGCAAGTGAAGGGCCTCCCGCCAATTCGACGCTCATGGCCATATTTTCAAGAAGCCTCTGGGCGAACTGGAAGGTGCTGTGTCCACGGAAGATGAGATCAATACATGATCCCATCGAGGTGAAGAATTGTTGCACCATCTGACGTGCCAGCTCCCCCATGTCTTCACCACCTAAGAAGCTTCCCGACCCTTTTCTGTCACGGGATAAGGGATATAGGGCGGGTCTTCTCGCACAAGAGCCGTGCCGGCCGTCGATGTGGCAAGAGCAAGACTACCCACTGGCGCTTCCTGGAGCGCTGCCTCTGCAGGAGCTTCCACGACCAAGGAAGGAGTTGTAAGCACAACCTCTTCAGAAACTTCCACCGAGGATTGAGCTGTGTGGCCTTCTGGAGGGTGCCGATCATCGGACTCCCCACCTGAGCCCCCTCAGTCAGAGCTGCCTTACTAGGTTCGAGGTCCAAAGGCGTCGAGTCCTGTAGAAGGGGAGTCTCCCCAGCTTCAGCAGTAGCCTTCTCACACCGCGGAGTGAGAGCCTCCTCAGCCTCAATGGTTGTTTCCCCTCCTGGCAAAGGGAAGGCTCCCCAACTTCAACAGCTGCCCCCACTGAGGTTGTCTCGGCAACCGAAGCTCAACTCCCTCGGGCTGAGCCCCGGTACCTCCAGCTGACCCTGCAGTACAAAAGAAGAATGTTAGAACATCCTCTTCAACATGAAAAGAGAGAATTAAACAGAAGGAGAAAAGAATACCTCAGTGAGAGCAATTGTCGCCAGTGACGATGGCGCCATCGAGGACTCACCCTCATGTTGTTTCTCCTCCGAGATGTGGAAGAATTTGCTCTGATCAGGAAGAGCGGGTTCATCGCCATGGTCGACTTCATCTTCAAAGTCACTTTCTCCCGATGACGAAGAAGACGATAGCGCCACACGAGGAAGCTCTGCAACAGGAGCCTTACCCCCAATCACCCCAGTGGTAGGACTAGGGTCGACTGCCCGAGGATTGGAAATAAAGACGCTAGGAGACCCCGGCTGCTGTACCTCGTCTCTCCCTTCATGAGCAGAAGGAAATTCGGGCTGAGTTGAGATTTCTGGAATCTCGACATCCTCTTCGCCCATTATGTCAACCTCCGGTGACTCAGCATCACCAGCAATAAGGGGTCGCTCAACAAGCTCCCCTTCCTCCACGGTCTCGCTGCGTGACCTAGGAGCACGGACCAAGCTTGGAAAATCTTCATCTTCCAGCGGTTCCTCAACTCTAACAGGGACACCTTCAGGAGGAACCTCAACTCCAGCAGAGATAGCTCTGGATTGAGAGACTTCAGCCGTTAAGTCCCTCCGAGCCTTCTTTGGGGCAGGCTCAACTACAGAAGCAGAGCGTCGATGACGCTTCCTCGCCAATTGCTTCGACCTCCTTGCCGGTCGCGGCTCCACTCTCATTGCTGGTGGCTCCGCCCTCGTCGCTTGCGGCTTTGCCCTTGCCGGTCGCGGTGCCGCCCTCATGTTGACTGATTTTTCCTGCACACAAAAATAAGGATATTAAATTTAGAAATAGTAGTGTGAGGTTCAGTTCTAATCCGCGGTAGCAAGGCTATGCGGGTCGTGATCCTCAGGGAGGGACTGCGATGGAAGCGTTGAGCAAGTTTCTCTAAAAATTTATCTTTTTAGTTAATTGTCACGATGGTATTTACAATGGGTGGTATTTACAGTGAAGTGGAAAAGAAGAATTTAGGAAGATGTGGATCTAAACTAAAGGAAGAAAAGAAAGAAGATTACCTCTTCAGTCTGCTTACCGTTTGAACCGTTGCGATGATTTACCTTTTCTTAGAAGGCGTACAAGCATGGCATATAGGATCGTCCGCCTTCTTAACTATGGAATAAAAAGCAACTAGGGAATAAAAAGCAACTATGAAGACCTGTTCATCGCCATAGGCCATCAAGGTTCCTTCTTCGGCTAGGTATTCTCGAAGCAGTTGGATCTCATGGTGGGCAAGACATTAGAGAAAGAAACAATGTCATAAACCAAAAATAGAAAACAATGATAGACAAAGATAGAGACACAATAAAACATAAAAATAACAAAACAAGCTTTGATTTGATTTAAACAATGGAGGAAAATTTACAACTTACACCGGCTGTCACCATCGGTACAAGAGGATCCCTTCCTCCATGAATTTAACATCTCCTCTCAGCTTTCACAAAAAGAAAATAAAAATTTACAATGGAATCTAACCTAAAACCTAAAAACCCTAGCTTTTGGCCCTTTGCTGGACGCTGGACGCTCTTTACGTTGCACTGCAGGAGATATTTATAGATGCAGAAGGCTACAGAGTCCCGGACGAATCTGCCCACGAAATTTGGGATCAGGATCTTATCAAAGTGCCGCGGATTTGCGGCGGTTCCGCGGCACTTTTGTGGCTTCTGGCCACGCGCTTTGGCGCGTGGCCTCTCCTGGTCCGTCCATGTGGGCGCCTGCTTCTAGAATTGTAATCCTGGCCTTTTAAATCTGGATTTTCGAGGTAACTTGGTAATCAAGTTACCCTTAATCCAGATTTCTTCAAATCTTCCTCCCACGAATTTTCTTCTTATCTTGGCCTTTTATTCTCATCCTGCAGGTGTTTAGGGTTGGATAGAAGTCTATCTTTCCCTAATCTCTGATATTTGCAACTTTTAGCCCTTGTATTTGCACTTTGACAATCTGATATTTGCACTTTTACACCTGGGCTTCAAATGTGGGCTTTGGGCTTCATTAAGCTTTATTTATTATTAAAATAATAATTCGAGGCCTGCACAAAATAAATAACAAAATATTAATAATTGTGCAGAATTAAATGAATAAATATGAAAATGTGATGGTAAATATGATGATAAAAATGCATTTTTGACTACCAATCACACCCCACACTTATCTTTTTGCTCGTCCTCGAGTAAAAACAAAGAAAAAGAAAAAAGTTAATCTAACCTAACTCACTTTCGTAGGAATCACGATTGCACTTAGCACGTGCAACAAGCCGTTAAACCTCTAGGTTACCCTAGAGGACGAGTGTTGTCTCGTGAGGGTTTTCAGCGGATTGCACCACAACATCCATAAAAAGGAAATATTTGAATTATTATTGAAGAGACTAAGTAGTCTATAAGTTTTAGGATCCTCATTTTTATTCATTCTTCAACCTAGTCTTTATAAAGTCAATTGTTATTCATTTTAGGTAAGGATTAAAATTGAATTTCTAATATAGTCTTTTTCGTTACCAAAAGTCATACGCACCCTTGGAATCTAGGAATTCCTTAACTTGGACTCTCATGCCTCTTTATTATTTTTATAACATCATCTAATTTTCTTTCGTGTAAGTATCAAGGCTTCTTGAGGCCCTCATACCTAACTAATTGACTATTAGATGTGTTAATATATTTATTTATTTTTTTTATTATTATTTTTTTTTGGCATGTATAACTCATCTAATTTTCTTTCGTATAAGTATCAAGGCTTCTTGAGGCCCTCATACCTAACTAATTGACTATTAAATGTGTTAATACATATATTATTTTCTTAGTCTTCTTAGGCTTTCTAATCCACCCATGTAACGAATTTAAAGTCGATGACTCCCAAACCGGTTGGCTTTAGGGCACCAGGTGAGAAAAACACCCCGCGGACTCAAATTCAAGTGAACTAGGCCCCAAAACTAAGGACTTTATTTTTATTTACTCACCTTTAGGCATGCGTACTTATGCTTCTTGAGGCACATGTATCAGCTTAATTGGTGATTTTTTTTTCTTCTCTTTTTTTTTTTTTTTTTTTTTATGAGGCACAAGGTCTTTGTCTTAGAATCCTAGATATGCATTTGGTATGCACATTTCATTAAGGTAAAAATCAAGACTAATTATTTATTCAATTTCTCCTCCTATACCTAAAATTTAAACAATTTATTTATTTTGACCAAGTTTTTAGAAATCCTAATCATGATTTTCCTAATCCTTAAAACTAACTTAGATTTCTTTCAAAAAATAAGTCAAAATATTTCCTTTTTATAACATTTTTTTTTTTTTTAGCAAATTTTTGTTAGTTTCTACCTATGTTAGTATGTTAGTAAAGCCCACCCCCACACTTATCTCATGCATTGTCCTCAATGTATGAATGATGCATATATGCATGAAACAGAACAAGGGAAGGCAGAAAATTACCTTAGGGGGTGGTTCCGGTGGTGGTCTAATTGGTCCACGAAATGCGGCCCAATCAAGATAACAGATAATTTGGTGGAACCCACCAGAAACTTTCCTTACATAACCCACAAAAATATATGTATAATTATTTTTAAAAATTTTCACCCCATCGAATTTCCAAATTTCATAATAAGTTTCAGAGTTAATTGTCTCAACCTCCTTGTCCCAAAATGGAGAATGAAAGGATGGAATTATTGACTTGGACATTATAGGTGCGGGAACGAATACCGACTCAGGGAAGATGCTCAAATCAAGTAAGGGCTCAGGAGTCGGGCTAGGTTCAAGAATTGGGTCCAAGTCAAGAAATTGAAACTCAAGTCCACAATCTTCTTCCCACAATGGAATGTGACCTAATATGGATGATATCTCTTTACTTCCAATATTAAGGAATTCTAGCTCATCGCCATACAATTCTTCAAAACTAAGGTCAACATCGTCCGTCAGAATTGTACAATCAATTTCAGAAGTAAAGAGATTATGAGAATCTAGGTCAAGTTCAATATGATCATCTAAAATGGGTGATTCAATTTCATAATGAATTGGAATAGGATCCAATGTTGACTCAGGAAAAGTGAAATCAGGTGGAGACACTGGAGTCATTATTGGATCAGGAAATAAAATTGAATCATCAAGTGGAAGATCATGATCATATTCAAGCTCAAGTTCTAGTTCAGGAAAGGAAAAACTTGCCAAGTTATCAAGAATTGGAGTTTCGGCAAGTTCACATGATGGTACTGAATTAGAATCTGTTATCCACAGCAACTTGGTTCGTCGGCTCTAAGTGAGTGGTCAATGAAAGCAGAAATGGCCGAACTGTGAGCATGTAAAGCTTGAAACCATCAAATCTATGTCATGATCACGGGCTAATTGAGCTCAGTCATGGCAGCTAGCATCTCTTTATAGTCGATAGGATCATCTTGTTCTGATTGGTCTTGAAAAGATGAAGTGTCATCATGATGAAATTGTGAGTCGGTGGACTCACGCATCATCCTATCTAAGATTGATGGTGATTGTTGCTTGGACTTATGCATACTTATCATTTCCCCAATAGATGGTAGTCTATTATGAATTGGTGGATCTAAGTATAAATCATTGAAAGAATGTGGACTAGATGGATATGGAGGACAATTTGGTTGAGAATTAGACTCGGGGGACTCGAAACCCATGAACTCTGTGACGAGTTGAAATTATTATGGAATTATAGTCATAAGATGGGGGGTGTGGGTTATATTCATTCGGATAAGACCATTCCGGCACACTAGATTGGTCAAAGTTAGGATATGCCGGGTTGGTAATATCCGAATAATAGTTAGGGGTGTAATATGGATTAAAATTGGAATTATTCTTATATGCCATATCACACCAACACAAACACAACAAACAAAAAGAAAAATTCTAACCTAAGTTAGGGTAGACCTATGACCTAGACGACTCCTAACTGGTTAGACTGTCCACGGGAGGTAGGGTGTAGACTTTGACCACAAGTAATCAGCCAGGTCGGGGCAAGAGTGGTGGGAGGTTTTCCGTCAAAGACGTTCCTTAATTAAATAACCACCACACTTCGGGCTTTCGGCCCTCAATCCCCTTCCTAGACACTGATTTGGCAGGAGTCAACTTCCAACACCGTTTCCCCTTAGGAAATCTCCTAATTGAGTCCGAGATGTCCCTAGGGCCAACGTCTACTAATTTTTAAGTTAGGCTTGGGTTAGTGAGTGCTCGGGATATGATTTTTGGGCTAAGGAAGGGTGATGAAATCCCCACCTTATCTTGTTAATGGGTTATGCCCTTAAGATGAATTAGTGCAAGTGTACAAGATAAATAGATAAGAATCACTCAAAGCAGAAAATCAACCAGAGATGAATCCTATTCTACATGCAATGCGTACGTACCTTGCTCCTCCAGCACTCTTCAACAGTAAATAAAAATAATTGAAAAGACACGTGCCTAATATGCAAACGTCTAATCAAATTTTTATTTTTAACAACCAATAATTTACTGTTGAATTATTAGCAATTTACAGGTGTATCACAGAATAAAACAGAATATATCAATAAGCAGAATTTTAATTTACAGAGACCTGCAAAAAATTTCAGTGAGTAATTCACTGCAATTGCCGCGGATCCGCGGCTCTTGCCGCGTTTCCGCGGCAAAGTTGCAGGTCCTTGTGCTCTGCCTTCGAGGGCAGAGGCACAGGATAGCTATATGTCCACTGCTGCGATAAGTTTCTGTTTCCTGTTCTCCAAACCTGCAAACAGAAAAGAATAAAAAATTAGTTAAAAATTAAATTTTTTTGTTTTAGAGATAACTTACCGTCCCTCCCCGGCAACGGCGCCAATTTGTTGACTGATTTTTCCTGCACACAAAAATAAGGATATTAAATTTAGAAATAGTAGTGTGAGGTTCAGTTCTAATCCGCGGTAGCAAGGCTATGCGGGTCGTGATCCTCAGGGAGGGACTGCGATGGAAGCGTTGAGCAAGTTTCTCTAAAAATTTATCTTTTTTAGTTAATTGTCACGATGGTATTTACAATGGGTGGTATTTACAGTGAAGTGGAAAAGAAGAATTTAGGAAGATGTGGATCTAAACTAAAGGAAGAAAAGAAAGAAAGATTACCTCTTCAGTCTGCTTACCGTTTGAACCGTTGCGATGATTTACCTTTTCTTAGAAGGCGTACAAGCATGGCATATAGGATCGTCCGCCTTCTTAACTATGGAATAAAAAGCAACTAGGGAATAAAAAGCAACTATGAAGACCTGTTCATCGCCATAGGCCATCAAGGTTCCTTCTTCGGCTAGGTATTCTCGAAGCAGTTGGATCTCATGGTGGGCAAGACATTAGAGAAAGAAACAATGTCATAAACCAAAAATAGAAAAACAATGATAGACAAAGATAGAGACACAATAAAACATAAAAATAACAAAACAAGCTTTGATTTGATTTAAACAATGGAGGAAAATTTACAACTTACACCGGCTGTCACCATCGGTACAAGAGGATCCCTTCCTCCATGAATGCAACATCTCCTCTCAGCTTTCACAAAAAGAAAATAAAAATTTACAATGGAATCTAACCTAAAACCTAAAAACCCTAGCTTTTGGCCCTTTGCTGGACGCTGGACGCTCTTTACGTTGCACTGCAGGAGATATTTATAGATGCAGAAGGCTACAGAGTCCCGGACGAATCTGCCCACGAAATTTGGGATCAGGATCTTATCAAAGTGCCGCGGATTTGCGGCGGTTCCGCGGCACTTTTGTGGCTTCTGGCCACGCGCTTTGGCGCGTGGCCTCTCCTGGTCCGTCCATGTGGGCGCCTGCTTCTAGAATTGTAATCCTGGCCTTTTAAATCTGGATTTTCGAGGTAACTTGGTAATCAAGTTACCCTTAATCCAGATTTCTTCAAATCTTCCTCCCACGAATTTTCTTCTTATCTGGCCTTTTATTCTCATCCTGCAGGTGTTTAGGGTTGGATAGAAGTCTATCTTTCCCTAATCTCTGATATTTGCAACTTTTAGCCCTTGTATTTGCACTTGACAATCTGATATTTGCACTTTTACACCTGGGCTTCAAATGTGGGCTTTTGGGCTTCATTAAGCTTTATTTATTATTAAAATAATAATTCGAGGCCTGCACAAAATAATAACAAAATATTAATAATTGTGCAGAATTAAATGAATAAATATGAAAATGTGATGGTAAATATGATGATAAAAATGCATTTTTGACTACCAATCACCTCACTACTGGGGGCTCCCTCCTCGATCGTTTCTCGACCTCCCTCTGAGCTTTCAGGTACTGGTCGAGGAGTTTAGTACGTTTACTGGATTCAGACCTCTCCTCGAGACTGGCATTGATACTCTCAAGACATGAAGACTCCGGAATAAGATCTGGCGTCTGGCCGGCTTGGGAGTACCAATACAGAAGCTGAAGCTCATACGGCACTTAGGCGCCTCGTCGGGTAGATGGAACGTTGCTCCCGTCCCTCCAGCCACACTGTAATACCAAGCCCGAGCGCCTTCGAACAGGTTCCCGTCAAAGGCAAGTTGAGCATTGGGATTCCCGACGTAAAGCTGATCATAGCCAAATTGTCGGGCAAAACGACTTGGCATATACGGTTCGATAGTGCAGGAAGTTCCTTGGCGAAACAGCACATATTCTGGTCGTATATTGATCAACCACCAGAAGGCTCCAGCAGGCAATTGCGAGAAGTCATCCCGCCCAGCGACATCCGTGAACAGCTCCCCGGGGGCTGCACCTTGAACCTTTGGAAAATAACGGTTAAGCTGATAGTTCGTGGCACAGGAAAGACGCTTCCTAATGTAATACAGGTAGGTGTCATGCCACTCCGAACGTTCCAGCCGCTGCACAAATGGGATATGATCCACGCTCCCACGCACCGCCGTCATTAGAGATGGGCAATGCATCACGTACCAAGCCATGAGGTACGTGTAAGGCAGCTCAATCCGCGGGTTGGGGTGCCTTACCGTCGGGTTCCCCTCTGAGTCGGTATACGGCTCCCCACGAGAATTAGCAGTCTTTGGGGGTCCGCAGAAGCTCTTGGTCAACACCCGCAGCCCGCTTTGAATACCAGCCACCACGGCGGGAAGAAGGGCTATGGGGTGGCCATGAGCCAAGAGTACCGCCGGGTACACCACATCTGCCACAATAACTTCATGTGGTAGCGTGGGCACCACACACCTCTTCAGCCACAACATCAGGAAGCCCGCCAACAGCGCTTGATCAGAAATAGGGGTCCGGGCTTGATGGTGAAAGCTCTCAAAGACCAAGTCAGGGTCGAAGCCGTCCTCGTTCGACTCCGTGGTGTAGAACTTGTCAGAAGCTGCGTCGATCCTGTCTTCAACTTCCCCACCAGAACTAGGAGCTAGTCGGATTACTGGGAGATCCTTATTGCTGACATTATTAAACAGATAATCAGCCCAGGATAGTTGCTTGACGCCTCCTGACCTCCAGGCAGTTGTCTGACCGCAGATGTAGAAATGGCACATCACCTCCCAGTAGGTCTCATACACTTGAGGAGATTCTTTTTCCAAAAGGCGCAGCTCCCTGGTGGTTGGGACAAATTCCTCGTAAGGAATATCCCCTGACGACAACCCGGAGACCTCATACAACTCGTGTAGGGCAAGGCCCATCTCTCCGACCGGAGTAAAGAATGTCCCCGTCCGAGGATTGTAGCGCTCCAGAATCCCAAAAAAGTTATGAGAACTCATCGGGACGCCCCACTGCACGGCCCTGACTGCTGGGTACAGCCCCACACGCTTCAGCGGCCCCTCAAGATTGGTAAGGACAAAACCCACCATCCTGCCCCACCAGTAGTTCCTGGAGAATGGACCCATCCATACGCACGGAAGTCGACAGGATAGTCACCCCTGCTTCTATGAAGGAATTGAGGAAGGTGGTAGCAAGCTCCGGGATCTCTCCAATTGGGATTTCAGGCTTGGACGACGCAGGGAACAGTCCGACAACTGACCCGTCATGACTATCATGGCGGTCTACTTTTGGAGGCCAAAGTCACCAAGGGCGATCTCAGGGATATACTGGGAAATGTCCATTCCATCTTTCGGGGACAGACATGTGTTGAAAGTAGGACATCGGGAACATCCTCTCCATGTCTGGAAGAAAGAATCTTCCGCCCTTTATCTCACGGAGCCATTTATAGGTCCCCTCAGACACACGACGGCCATCATCATAGATATGATCCCCAAAGAAGAAGGCAGGCTTCTCCAACCTGACACCGTCATCCGTTTTGAGCGCGGCATCGGTCATAAGTGCCCGAAAGGTTCTCCTGTTAACATTAGAGAGCCTGCGATCCAGCAACTGGTCAGCAGTCACGGGGACACTCATTCTTTGCACAAAGGTCAAGCCCCGGTCGGCACCACCCACGCGTCCAAAGTGGTGCATCTTGGCGAGTGAACCTGAAACATGCGGCACTGCAAAAGAAAAAGACACTTGGTCAGATACTTTGCCAAAAATAAGGGAAGACGCTAAGTGTTCATAATTCAAAACGCAGCCGAGACATTGGACGCAGGAGTTATCATCCGCGTCCAGACCTGCGAACTTGCACCAAAACGCAGAAGAGATACTGGACGCAGGAATTTTTCGAATCCGCGTCCAGACCTGCAAAGCTGCGTTCTGCAAACCAAGACTTATGAAAATTCTAAGTACTTGGACTCAAACGCCAGATTCTACAAAATCGGCGGTTGAAGACACAGAACGCAAGGATCAAATCCGCGTTCTGCAAACCAAGACTTGTGAAATTTCAAAGTGCTTGGACTCAGACGCCAGCGCCTGACGGCACAAAACGCGGCACAGAACGCATGGATCAAATCCGCGTTCTGTAAATCGCGTCCAGAGACCTTCACAATTAGAAATATTCTAAGTGAAGGACCCAGAGTGCAGAGTTCACCAGCGTCGGATCATCAGGCCCGCGCCCGGTTATCATCTCAAGGACAGCGTCCGAGAATCAAACACGATCTTGTGTTAAAGGTCCTTAGGGTTCTATGAACATGTTTTAATGGCGGAACCCACACCGAAGGTGCATTTTTACCTCAGAAAACACCCTCCTGCGCAGAGGAAGCATCTCTCTCAGCCTCGGCGACGGTCGCCCTTGAGGTCGATGCAGTCGGTTTCATCTTGGGAGCCATGAAGATCAAGAAATCCGAGCGAGGAGATGAATAGTTGAACAGAGAAGGAAGTTCTTTTTCTCAGAGAATGCGTTCGTTCGGAGAAGAAGATACATCTCTCCAACTGTTGCCTTTTATAGGCACGGAGATTCGCGAAGATACACAGCGTTTGGCCCAATAAACGCTGCAGCGAATCGCTGCCTGACGCGTGGAGCCAAATCATTGTTTGAACAGGGAAGATCATGCGTCGCGAACCCCGCCACAAGTCAGAAGTTGACACGTGGAGCAGTTCATTTAATGAACGGGAGATCCGCGCGCCAAAAGGCGAAATCTCGCCGTTTCCCCAGGCCAGCTGGCGGCGTAATCATGACATGGCACAGGTGCGCGCCCCAAAGTACGCGGCTCTTCGGTGGACATGCCCCGTCAGCATCATCATAAATGCACCCAGAAAATCGCGTCTGCATTTCAAGAGATGCGTCTCTCCAAAGTCCGCGTCCCCTCAACAGGCCAAACATCGCGTCTCGCTAAGAAGTCGCGTCTTTAAAGCAATCTCTGCTTTTTCAAAAAGGAACCTGCGTCCAGTCTCCTGCTTCTGCAAAGTCAGTTCAACAGTACACTGACGCAAACAGACAACCAACCACTCCCGGCCAAAAGCACACCCGTGACAGACTAAAAGCAATCGGGGAGGTCTAGACTGTGTATCTAGACACTCAACACGATCAACTCTGACGGCTTCAAAGAGTTCAACAGTACACTCACGAAGACCAATTCCAGATAAGATCAAACCCGAAGCATCAACAGTCCAGTCATAAACGCGAACACGGCTAAGATCCAAAGTATTCCGAAATCCGTCCCATTCAACTGCGGAATATCAGAAACTTTGGAGGGGGTTCTGTAGGCTGTCTAAAAATGACTAACAGACCAGCCATTAAGGAAGCAGAGTCTCAAGCTCTAGACGCGAGGAATCGATGCTCGCGTCTCAGCATTAAGACGCGTTGGCTCTACACCCGCGTCTCAACGTTCAGACGCGTCGGCCCGAAGCCCGCGTCTCAGCATCAAGGCGCGTCAGCCCGACGCCCGCGCCTCAGCATCCAGACGTGAAGGCCCGAAGCCCGCTTCTCAAACTTCAAGGCGCGTTTGGCTCGACGCCCGCGTCTCAAACTTCAAGGCGCGTTTGGCCCAACGCCCGCGTCTCAGTTGCAACTGCCCTGATTGCGGGGCCAGTCACCGCGCATGTAGCGGGTAGTGGACCCTCATTCGGGAGCGTTTTCAGGAGGCACCTTCACCCCTGGGACCCCTATAAATAGCCTTGTTTGCTATGAAGAGGGGATCGAAGTTTTGATAAGGGAGAGAGCTTTTGGATAAGATCGAAACTTGGAAAGGTCGAGAATTAAGAAGGTCAAGGCATCATCAAAATCGATCGAATCCAGGCAAGAGGATCATCAAGAGGGAAGCACGACTTCAAACAACAGACAGAGGGAGGAGACTCTTCAGCGAGCTTACTGAGTACTAGCCGCTCTTCGCCTACCTCCTCTTTGAGAGTTTTGGTAGACGGAGCTGAGTTACTCTTTCTACCGACCGAAGAGAAGACCCCCGACGGTCCAGGACGGTCATCTGGTCAACGGAGAACAAGATTCACTCTCCATCGCCACACGAAGAACCCAGCCTTAAACAAAGGGAAGATTCAGACATCCTCCCTCCCTTGTAACTGAAAAGAGGGAAGAGTAGTTCTTTTGGTTGTAATCGTTTCGCTTGAATCAAGGAAATCTTTTACAGCTAAAACCACTTTCTCCGACCACCAAATTTTCCGGCCCCTACAACATGTTTATGAACATTCATTGCATACTTATTTGTTTATTACTATGCATGAGTTAAGGGGGAGCTTCTTTGAAGCTTAACTTTAATCCATGCATATATAACTCATGAGTTTTGTCATCATCAAAAAGGGGGAGATTGTTGGCCCAGAGGCCTTCCACTCTAGTTTTGATGATGATTAACTCATGTCGTTATGTTACTAATAATCTTGTGAATTTAGTTTCAGATCTTTTATTAAGATATTAGTTGGTGATTGCTTCAACAAGATGGTTTGAAAGCTTTTCACATGGTGATTCTAGAGCCCGAGCATCAAGATCATACATTGCACTCATTGGAGTCAAGCTCGGTGGATCACGGTTTGGATCGAGTCGGCTTGAAGATGGAGTTCATCAAGAAGACTTAGGTATCCATAGTTTTAGTGTCTTTTAGATCCATATGTAAAGATAAGAATAGTTGATATGCTCAAGTGCACAACACACACACGTTTCATGTTTATGGTTTTCGGTTTTGATTTAACCGACATTGGTTTTCATGAATAGTAGATCAAAACAAGTTTAAATGATTTATATGTATAGTAGATGTATTCTATATATACATGCATGCTTAAACTTCCTAGACAAACTTATTTTGATTTTCCTATTCATATGTTGAAAAATCCAAGTTTGATAAAATACAGTTTTTGATTTTTGACAAAATGTGTAAGACACAAAAATGGTTTCAAAATGCTTGATATTTGAGTTGAAATTTTTATCACATGTTTGTATATCAATGCAAAATGATAAAACTATTTTTGTGGATTTTTAGAAGTTTTATGGGATTTTTAGAATATTTTTTAAACTCAGTTTCTGACCCAGAATAGTGCCTGACAGGCTCTGTCGGTCGACCGCACGGTCGACCGACCCAGGAGCCGGTCGACCGGGCAGTCGATCGACGTGCACAGCCTGTGCACGTCTGGGCTGGCACTTGGGCCGGTCGACCGGCCGGCCGACCGGACCAGAGAGCTCTGCTCTCTGTTTTTGGGCGGTCGACCGGCTTCCTCCAACGGTCGAAAAAATTGACCGTTGGCGGTCGACCGAGCGGTCGACCGCCAGCCGTCCAGGCTGTAAAAATAGCCCAACGGCTAGTTTTTGGAGAAGCCTATTTATACCCCATTTCTTGGGGTTTTGGATAAGTTTTTAGAGCAAAATTTCCAGAGCTTTTCTTGGTGTTTAAAACAAGTTTTCAAAAGAGTTTTTGTGCCAAAAAGGATTGATCTTATTTGTTTTAAAGTTTTGGAAAAATCAAAGAAAATAGAAAATTGGGAGATTTTATTTGTTCTTCATTTCTATCTTTTACAAAGAGTTTTTCCAAGTATTTTCTTTGAGTTTTTGTTTTCCAAACTCTAGATATTTCACACTTGAGCTATCTTCTATCCATTCTATTAGGATCATTTGTTTGTGGGAAAAGAGGAATTATTTGTGGTTGAAAGATACCACCAAGTTATAAACCCTCATTTGTTGTTTGCTCCCTCTTGGTAGAGGTTGAGATTGTTATGTTGGCCCAAGGTTACAATCACCCGTGTTTTAGTGTGTTTTGATGATTACAAAACATATTAGTTATTTGTACTAATAATGTTTGTTGTTTAAGTGTGTTTCAGGGTTCTAACCAAACTAGAAGGGTTCTTCCCTAAAGGAAAGTGTTTTGGACTCAAGTCAACTCAATTTGGGCACAAGAATCAAGTTTTGAAGATCATATAGTGAAAGCCCTCTTGAAGCACTTGTAGTACTTAGAACCAATGTAAGAAATAGTTTGTTAAAGTTTGAGTTTTGAAAATATGCTCTAGGATACACACACACAATTATGTATACAAGTTTTCATAGTTAAAATTTTTGTTTCTAAGTTTTTCTCATGACTTGACAAAGATTCATGACTCCAAGTTTTACAAAGACATATATCATATTTAAATCATGTATACTCTTTTCATCATGATACTTAGATATCTTTTACTTCAAAATATTTTACAAAATTTGTCAAAGTCCTGCTGCTGCTGTTTTTTCTGTTTCAGGCTAGACCGGCCGACCGGCCCGGTCGACCGGCGCCTGCATCAGGACGTGCACGCTTGTGCACGTCTGTCGGCCGACCGCCCGGGTCGACCGACTGTCTGCAGTTGCTCTCGGGTTTCTGGGTCGACCGCCCGCAGAACACTTTGTTCCTCCTTGAGGACGGTCGACCTGGGGTCGACCGGAGCCCAACGGCTCTTTGCCAGCAGAGCTGGCGGCCGACCGGCCCGGTCGACCGCCAAGCCTGCAAAAGCCCAACGGCTCTTTCCTCTTTTGTGCAATTCTGAAATCTGTCTTTTTAATCTGTTTTGGCAAACTTTTTCCGAGGTTTAGGAGATCTTTTTCAGAGCAAATAAGCTTAAAATAAATTGTTTTTAACCTATTTCTCTCCCTATAAATAGAGGAGAAGAGTCTATTGCAAAACACCAAGAAAAATCCTCAAGTTTTCATAGTTTTCAAAAAGAAAAGAAAAGTGTTTAAGCTATTCATTTCCAACTCTTTCTTGAGCTTGTTTTCAGTTGTGTTCTCTAGCAAAAATCATCCTACAACTGAGTGTTTTCTCACTACACTTCTTAGAGCCAAAAATTCCCTACTCAATCTATAAGGAAGTTGTAAAAGAGTGAGAGCTTGTAAGAAGTTTAGTGATCTTGTTGTGATCACTTTGGTTGCTTGTTCCTCTTCTTGTTCTTGTGGAGACACCTCTTCGGTAGAGGTTATTGTAAGTGGTGGACTCGGTGCTCGGGTCTTCGGTAGACCGTTGTAATCGTCCTCGGAGGATAGTGGAAACCCTTCACGGAGGTGAAGGCGGGGAGTAGAGCGGTGGCTCAAGCCTCGAAACAAATATCTTGTGTTTGCGATTGCTTTGTGTCCATTTTGCTTTAAATTTCTCTTGCTCTCTATTGCTTTCAATTACTTGCTTGAGATCTAGTTTTCTTTCCTTGTGTTATTGCCTCTAGTTTGTGATACTTGTGATATATCTTGTGTGTATTTCATCATTGCATATTATTCATTCTTTGTTCGATCAATTCTCATACAACAAGGTTGCATTGCGCACCTCTAACCCATTCAAGGGGAATTGGGAGGAAGGAGTTCAGAACCTCTCACGGGGTATTCGGCTCTTAGTCTTGTTTTGAGAGATCGTTGCATCATTCATCCATCTTAATTTTAAAAAGATTGTTAGATTAGCAATTACACCTATTCACCCCCCCTCTAGGTGTTTTTCATGTTGGTGTACTCCCTCTAGTAAGAGGTGGAGTTGGTGTTTGTATCCTTCTTCGGTAGAGGTGATTGTGGTTGTTTGGCTACGGGCCTAACCCTCTTGTTGAGGTGGTGTTTGTGTTTGCCTCATTGGAGGTTGTATTGGTTGAGAGAGGAGTTCCGTACTCCCGGTTGTATAAATCCTCCTCAGTGGAGGTTCCCTCGGTGGGAGCCCTCGGTGGACTAGATAGTGGATCGGAAGTCCATCACGGTGGTGAAGTCGGGGACGTAGAGCTAGGGGCTCGAACCTCGGAACATATCTTGTCTTTGCGTTTGATCCATTGTCTCTCAACCCTCTCTCTTATATTTGTGCATTGCATCATTCATAGCATCCATATATTATTTGCTTGTGTTGAGCCTTGCATCATTCATATTTCTATCATCCTTATATGCTTGGTTTGATTGTGTGTGCCTCACTTGTACTTAACCACGAGAGCTTCATATAGCACCTCAACCCTTATTTAGGGAATCAAGAGGAGTTAGTCCAGAGCCCTTCACGGAAAATTCGGCTACACTCGTTGGTTGTACTAAGTGTTGTTGCAATTTGTTTTAGCTTTCGCATTTAGTTTCTAGATTAGCACTATCACCTATTTGTTGTTCCTGCTCTGATACCAAATGTTGGTCCCGAGATGATGCCAATTGTGGAACTTACTCTGTTGGCACTTATGGATCTAAAATGCGAAGTCAACACAAATACTAAACAAAGAAGGATTAACGTTAAACAAATAAATAAATTTGCAATAAAGGAAATCAAATCTCAGAAAAGTTTAGACAAACGCAAACATGAGAGATTTATCCTGGTTCGGTCCTCGTGACCTACATCCAGTCCCCAAGCCACCCGCTTGAGATTTTCCTTTGTCCTTGATTTTGTACACCCAAAATCACAACCATGTACACCACTTGACAAATCCCCTTTGCCAAATGTGTACACCTTCTCTCTACACCAAGAGAACAAACTTCACCTTGTACAACTGCTTCTCCACCAAGAAGACCCCTGTGTACAATGATTGCTTTGAGTATTACAATGCTTTCCTATAAGCCTTGGTACTATATGTGAACGTGGACAAGGTCTAGTATAGGAGACAAAAACTTCAGAGAACTTCACAAAGGAATTTGAATTTGGTGAAGAACTGAAGTGGGAAAATAGTTTCAGGTTTAGCAGAATTTTGACTTAGAAAACTAAAGATTTGGATTGGTATGTGGCCTTTAGAATAACAACCCTTTATATAGCTGCACTCTAGGGTTAGTTAGGGTAGTTATAGGTGCAATTCAAATGTTTGGAACGTTGAAACCGTTGCACAAAAGACCAGATAACAGAAACTGTCCAACAGTCAGAAACCGCCTATAGTCGACTTGCCTTTTGAGTTAGTCGACTATACAAGGAAAATTTCCAAAGGTTAGTCGACTAGGTTTGGGTATAAGTCGACTAGGTCAAGTTAAGTTAAAGTGACAGGTTTCTGGTTAACTGAATCAAGTCGACTGCAACTATATTATAAGTCGACTGGATCATGGATTAGTCGACTATGATAATGGGGTTAGTCGACTACAATTGATATTAGTCGACTTGGTTTGTCTGTCAAGTCGACTAATGCACAAACAGAGAGTTGGGTCTAAATTGAGACACAGGATTAGTCGACTAGGGGTTGGGTCAAGTCGACTGCACAAGTGATTAGTCGACTATAAGAGACTATAAGTCGACTATAGGTCTATGATATGTGTGTGCATCAAGGCTTTTGACATGCTATTTTATATTTACAAAAACACATCATATCAACTCTCCTTGGGAAGTCTTGATCATGTAGAACTCTTGATTTGTCTTGTGCTAGAGCTCCAAATGAAATGCGTCACAAAAGTCTTCATCAAAATAAGTTCCAACATTCTCCCCCTTTTTGATGATGACACGTTGTGTGCACATATGCTCCCCCTGTAAAAAATAAGTTATATTTTCCTCCCCCTGCAGAAATTGGGTTATAACATATAGAGAAATACTTTGTTCTCCCCCTGCAACAAATATATCATAAACTATACATATATATATGTTCTTATCAACTTTTATATGGTACCTGCAAGATAAACGTTAGATGGTACCAATTAAAAAAGAACATATTAACCTTTAGGAGTCCAAATCCATTTAGAATTTGGTTTCCACCTGTTAGTATACACATAGTTGCAAGAATTACATATATCATGAATGTATGATGCAATATATATATTTTTATCATGAATACTTAAATTCTTAGGAATCCATATAAACTTATTTTTCTTAGACTTTCTTTTTACAAAAGAACTATATGGATTACTATAATATGAAGATTTTTCAACAAATTCAATACCATAATTATTATGTGACAACTTCTGAAAAGATAATAAATTATTCAAATTTTCTTGTCCTTGATTGAACTTAGTCACATTTTGCAAAATATCTCATATTTCTTTTTAAAAACTAACATGTCTTTATCTAATATAGAAATCCTTTCATTCAAAGACTTAGTTTCCTTTTTAAGAAAAATATTTTCTTTTATAAACTTCTCATTATCATTTTTCAAAGATGATATGACTTTTTTAAACTCATCTTTTTGAGAATTTATATAAGAAAATTGTAAAGCATAACATGAATTTTCATTTAAAAGTTTTTCATTTTCTTTTGATAAAACTTTATTTTTCAGTTTTTCATTTTTCAGATCATTATATAATTCATGAAATGCATCAGAAAGTTCAGTAAACGATACCTCATCATCTTCCAGTGCCATGTAACATAGGTTGACACGTTCAGTGGTTTCTTCTTCATCAGAGGAAGAGGAATCACTGTATTCTGATGATGCTTTATAGTTTTTCTTCTTTCTGAACTTTTTGCTCTTGTATTTATCTTTCTTTTGAGCAAAGGGCAATCCATCTTCATATGACCTGGTTGTTACAATTAAAGCATTTAAATTTACCTTGCTTTAGGAATCTCCTGAATTTCTTTGAAAGCATTGCCATCTCCTTTTCATCGTCATTGGAATCGTCCGTGTCGAAGGATGCATGGAAGGCAATTTCTTTCTTCTTTGAGTGGTGTTGTCGTTCCTCCTTCTTTCTTTCTTCTAATAGCACTTCTTATGCCATTAGATTACCAATTAGGTTTTCTAACGTCATAGTTGAGAGATCATTGGCTTCTTCAATAGCGGTTGTCTTCTTCTCCCATTCTGGTGTGAGTGCACGAAGGATCTTATGAACTCTTTCGACTTGGGTGTAGTCCTTTCCAAGGGATGCTAAGGAATTGGTAATGTCGGTGAATCTTGTAATCATTTCGAATATGGTTTCATTCTCCTCCATTTTGAATAATTCAAACCTGTGGACAAGAACAGATATTTTAGACTCTTTAACTTTACTTGTGCCTTTGTGTGTTACCTGAGGAGTATGCCATATTTGATGTGCAGAAGTGGCTGTTGAAACCTGGTTGAACTCTTCTTTGGTTAAGGCACAGAATAAGGCATTCATCGCTTTGGCATCAAGGTTCGCATTCTTCTTTTGATCATCAGTCCAAGCGTTGTAGTTGGTTGATGGCTTGGTGTACGATGCTTCTACGATGTTCCAAAGTTCATAGTTGAGCGATTGCAAGTAAATCTTCATTCTACACTTTCAATAGTTGTAGTTGGATCCGTCAAATAGCGGTGGACGTTGTGTAGAATGTCCTTCTTTGAATTGTGACGAAGGGAATTCCGTTGCCATCCTTGCTTGTTGTTGACTAGGTATGCAGGTACAGGGTTCAGGGTATGCAGGGCTCTGATACCAAATGTTGTTCCTGCTCTGATACCAAATGTTGGTCCCGAGATGATGCCAATTGTGGAACTTACTCTGTTGGCACTTATGGATCTAAAATACGAAGTCAACACAAATACTAAACAAAGAAGGATTAACGTTAAACAAATAAATAAACTTGCAATAAAGGAAATCAAATCTCAAAAAAGTTTAGACAAACGCAAACACGAGAGATTTATCCTGATTCGGTCCTCGTGACCTACATCCAGTCCCTAAGCCACCCGCTTGTGATTTTCCTTTATCCTTGATTTTGTACACCCAAAATCACAACCATGCACACCACTTGACAAATCCCCTTTGCCAAATGTGTACACCTTCTCTCTACACTAAGAGAACAAACTTCACCTTGTACAACTGCTTCTACACTAAGAAGACCCCTTGTACAATGATTGCTTTGAGTATTACAATGCTTTCCTATAAGCCTTGGTACTATATGTGAACGTGGACAAGGTCTAGTATAGGAGACAAAAACTTCAGAGAACTTCACAAAGGAATTTGAATTTGGTGAAGAACTGAAGTGGGAAAAATAGTTTTCAGGTTTAGCAGAATTTTGACTTAGAAAACTAAAGATTTGGATTGGTATGTGGCCTTTAGAATAACAACCCTTTATATAGCTGCACTCTAGGGTTAGTTAGGGTAGTTATAGGTGCAATTCAAATGTTTGGAACGTTGAAAACCGTTGCACAAAAGACCAGATAACAGAAACTGTCCAACAGTCAGAAACCGCCTATAGTCGACTTGCCTTTTGAGTTAGTCGACTATACAAGGAAAATTTCCAAAGGTTAGTTGACTAGGTTTGGGTATAAGTCGACTAGGTCAAGTTAAGTTAAAGTGACAGGTTTCTGGTTAACTGAATCAAGTCGACTGCAACTATATTATAAGTCGACTGGATCATGGATTAGTCGACTATGATAATGGGGTTAGTCGACTACAATTGATATTAGTCGACTTGGTTTGTCTGTCAAGTCGACTAATGCACAAACAGAGAGTTGGGTCTAAATTGAGACACAGGATTAGTCGACTAGGGGTTGGGTCAAGTCGACTGCACAAGTGATTAGTCGACTATAAGAGACTATAAGTCGACTATAGGTCTATGATATGTGTGTGCATCAAGGCTTTTGACATGCTATTTTATATTTACAAAACACATCATATCAACTCTCCTTGGGAAGTCTTGATCATGTAGAACTCTTGATTTGTCTTGTGCTAGAGCTCCAAATGAAATGCGTCACAAAAGTCTTCATCAAAATAAGTTCCAACATTCTCCCCCTTTTTGATGATGACACGTTGTGTGCACATATGCTCCCCCTGTAAAAAATAAGTTATATTTTCCTCCCCCTGCAGAAATTGGGTTATAACATATAGAGAAATACTTTGTTCTCCCCCTGCAACAAATATATCATAAACTATACATATATATATATATATGTTCTTATCAACTTTTATATGGTACCTGCAAGATAAACGTTAGATGGTACCAATTAAAAAAGAACATATTAACCTTTAGGAGTCCAAATCCATTTAGAATTTGGTTTCCACCTGTTAGTATACACATAGTTGCAAGAATTACATATATCATGAATGTATGATGCAATATATATATTTTTATCATGAATACTTAAATTCTTAGGAATCCATATAAACTTATTTTTCTTAGACTTTCTTTTTACAAAAGAACTATATGGATTACTATAATATGAAGATTTTTCAACAAATTCAATACCATAATTATTATGTGACAACTTCTGAAAAGATAATAAATTATTCAAATTTTCTTGTCCTTGATTGAACTTAGTCACATTTTACAAAATATCTTCATATTTCTTTTTAAAAACTAACATGTCTTTATCTAATATAGAAATCCTTTCATTCAAAGACTTAGTTTCCTTTTTAAGAAAAATATTTCTTTTATAAACTTCTCATTATCATTTTTCAAAGATGATATGACTTTTTTAAACTCATCTTTTTGAGAATTTATATAAGAAAATTGTAAAGCATAACATGAATTTTCATTTAAAAGTTTTTCATTTTCTTTTGATAAAACTTTATTTTTCAGTTTTTCATTTTTCAGATCATTATATAATTCATGAAATGCATCAGAAAGTTCAGTAAACGATACCTCATCATCTTCTAGTGCCATGTAACATAGGTTGACACGTTCAGTGGTTTCTTCTTCATCAGAGGAAGAGGAATCACTGTATTCTGATGATGCTTCATAGTTTTTCTTCTTTCTGAACTTTTTGCTCTTGTATTTATCTTTCTTTTTGAGCAAAGGGCAATCCATCTTCATATGACCTGGTTTGTTACAATTAAAGCATTTAAATTTACCTTGCTTTAGGAATCTCCTGAATTTCTTTGAAAGCATTGCCATCTCCTTTTCATCGTCATTGGAATCGTCCGTGTCGAAGGATGCATGGAAGGAAATTTCTTTCTTCTTTGAGTGGTGTTGTCGTTCCTCCTTCTTTCTTTCTTCTAATTGCACTTCATATGCCATTAGATTACCAATTAGGTTTTCTAACGTCATAGTTGAGAGATCATTGGCTTCTTCAATAGCGGTTGTCTTCTTCTCCCATTCTGGTGTGAGTGCACGAAGGATCTTATGAACTCTTTCGACTTGGGTGTAGTCCTTTCCAAGGGATGCTAAGGAATTGGTAATGTCGGTGAATCTTGTAATCATTTCGAATATGGTTTCATTCTCCTCCATTTTGAATAATTCAAACCTGTGGACAAGAACAGATATTTTAGACTCTTTAACTTACTTGTGCCTTCGTGTGTTACCTGAGGAGTATGCCATATTTGATGTGCAGAAGTGGCTGTTGAAACCTGGTTGAACTCTTCTTTGGTTAAGGCACAGAATAAGGCATTCATTGCTTTGGCATCAAGGTTCGCATTCTTCTTTTGATCATCAGTCCAAGCGTTGTAGTTGGTTGATGGTTTGGTGTACGATGCTTCTACGATGTTCCAAAGTTCATAGTTGAGCGATTGCAAGTAGATCTTCATTCTACACTTTCAATAGTTGTAGTTGGATCCGTCAAATAGCGGTGGACGTTGTGTAGAATGTCCTTCTTTGAATTGTGACGAAGGGAATTCCGTTGCCATCCTTGCTTGTTGTTGACTAGGTATGCAGGTACAGGGTTCAGGGTATGCAGGGCTCTGATACCAAATGTTGTTCCTGCTCTGATACCAAATGTTGGTCCCGAGATGATGCCAATTGTGGAACTTACTCTGTTGGCACTTATGGATCTAAAATACGAAGTCAACACAAATACTAAACAGAGAAGGATTAACGTTAAACAAATAAATAAACTTGCAATAAAGGAAATCAAATCTCAAAAAAGTTTAGACAAACGCAAACACGAGAGATTTATCCTGATTCGGTCCTCGTGACCTACATCCAGTCCCCAAGCCACCCGCTTGTGATTTTCCTTTATCCTTGATTTTGTACACCCAAAATCACAACCATGCACACCACTTGACAAATCCCCTTTGCCAAATGTGTACACCTTCTCTCTACACTAAGAGAACAAACTTCACCTTGTACAACTGCTTCTACACTAAGAAGACCCCCTTGTACAATGATTGCTTTGAGTATTACAACACTTTCCTATAAGCCTTGGTACTGTATGTGAACGTGGACAAGGTCTAGTTTAGGAGACAAAAACTTCAGAGAACTTCACAAAGGAATTTGAATTTGGTGAAGAACTGAAGTGGGAAAAACAGTTTTCAGGTTTGGCAGAATTTTGACTTAGAAAACTGAAGATTTGGATTGGTATGTGGCCTTTAGAATAACAACCCTTTATATAGCTACACTCTAGGGTTCGTTAGGGTAGTTATAGGTGCAATTCAAATGTTTGGAACGTTGAAAACCGTTGCACAAAAGACCAGATAACAGAAACTGTCCAACAGTCAGAAACTGTCTATAGTCGACTTGCCTTTTGAGTTAGTCGACTATACAAGGAAAATTTCCAAAGGTTAGTCGACTAGGTTTGGGTATAAGTCGACTAGGTCAAGTTAAGTTAAAGTGACAGGTTTTGGTTAACTGAATCAAGTCGACTGCAACTATATTATAAGTCGATTGGATCATGGATTAGTCGACTATGATAATGGGGTTAGTCGACTACAATTGATATTAGGCGACTAGGTTTGTCTGTCAAGTCGACTAATGCACAAACAGAGAGTTGGGTCTAAATTGAGACACAGGATTAGTCGACTAGGGGTTGGGTCAAGTCGACTACACAAGTGATTAGTCGACTATAAGAGACTATAAGTCGACTATAGGTCTATGATATGTGTGTGTGCATCAAGGCTTTTGACATGCTATTTTAATTTACAAAACACATCATATCAACTCTCCTTGGGAAGTCTTGATCATGTAGAACTCTTGATTTGTCTTGTGCTAGAGCTCCAAATGAAATGCGTCACAAAAGTCTTCATCAAAACAAGTTCCAACACTATTCACCCCCCTCTAGGTGATTTCATGATCTTGATGCTCGGGCTCTGGAATCACCATGTGAAAGCTTTCAAAACATCTTGTTGAAGCTAATCACCAACTAATATCTTGGTTAATGATCTGAAACTAAACATCACAAGATAATTAGTAAACATAACTACATGAGTTAATCATCATCAAAACTAGAGTGGAAGGCATCTGGGCCAACAAGGACATATAGAGTCAAATCCCTCCACCATGTCTTCGGAGGGTGAACCCACCCTGGAGTCCTGAAATCAGTGGCTAGATAGTTGCCACGAACCTTAAAGAATTGATTCCCAAAGGTCTGCGCCATCGCAGGTTTTTCTCCCACTGGGATGTCTGGGAGTACATTCCCAGGGTGGAGACCCATTATGCAACGAGGAGGCCCCGCTCTTGTGTAACTAGGTGAGAGAATTATCAACTTCCCTACGTGAATGAATTCAGTAGTCTGACTCACTTGCCACTGCATCTTCCGAGCCCTCATCACGCATTGGAAGAAGGACAAAGGAAAATGTCGCTTGCTAGACGGGAGATAGAACTTCTCGCCATCTAATTGGAAAATCCACTGCCCCTCTCCGGCTAGCAGCTGGCGATCATGGTCTGGTGCTGCATCTCCGAACATGAAGCCGGGTTTCTGATAGATTTGTCAGTCAGAATCTTCAAGAGGAGCAGTAGTTAAGATGCTCCTCATGGTGCGTTAATCCCCACCATGAATGAGTGTGTCCCAAGCAGGAGAGCTTCGCTCACTGAACAGTGAAGCCTGCCCTTGAAACTGCAGGCTGACGTTGCCATCTAGCCCCCTAGCTGTGCCAAAGAGACTGCTCAAAGGACCAGGAGTGTAGTGAACTGCATGAACAAAGAAAGACTACGATTAGTTCATCAGCCAAATAAAGGCTAAAACAAAAATGCAACTTTTGTTAAGGCATAGCCTCGCTCTCCGAGCGAAGCTGGCCTAATGATAGCTTCGCCCCGAAGCTTAGCTTCGCAGTTGCAGCGTAACTCCGCATTCCACACGAAGGCAGGACGCAGAAAAATGCCAAAGTGTTAGCTTCGCTCTGGAAGCTTGACCTCGAATAACAGAATGCTATAAAGCCCCAAGGTCTAACTTCATCAGAAGGATATTATAGTCTAAAGACTATTTTATGGGCATTAAGGTCCTTTTCAGTTACACTTCAAAGGACAGCTTTGCATCCCGTCATTCAACAGGATGTGAACCGCCTAAGGGGTAGCTTCGCCTGGAAGCTTAAAGAAGGACTCTTCAGTTCTTGGATTCCCAATCAAGGAATCTAGGGAAATTCAGGGAATTGAATTCCCTAAAATCATCAGATCATAATTGATCGTTCTGGGCTCATCGAAAGACAGCCAGAAACTGGCTTTAAAAGAGATATGGCAATTTCTAATCAAAAGGGAAAAGATCCTTACCAGCGATCGGTCGTTCGATGACCGGAGGAGGAGAAGGACCCTCCGTCGTAGAGGTCGCGTCCTCTTTTCCCGCTCGTCTCTTGGGAGCCATGAAGAACAGAGGAGGTTCTTGGATTCTCAAGTAAAGAAGAAAGAAGAAGAAGAAGAAGAGTCAAGTGCTTTGAAAAATTCAAAGAGAAGTGATGACCTTCTCTCTCAGCCCGATCAGGCTTTTATAGGCTGATGATCGCCTAAACGATGACTCAAAAAGAGCACAGGCTGTCGCTTCAAATTAATTTGAAACGTCGCCTAAAGCGCCTTCCCGAGAAGCGCTGATTCAGCCCCACTAAGGGCTAACTCCGCCACCAGTCAGGTGCTGACTTAGCGCTACGTATTAATAACTTCGCCGAAAAACATGCCTTAGCTCCGCTAGAAGCATAGTTCGAACTTCGCGAAAACTTCATGTTAGTTTCACTGGAAGCTCATTCCCGATTCAGAAAGGATTCTGTCTTTAACTTCGCATGAAGTCTAGCTTCGTCGGACCAATTCAAGTGAAGGAGAAGCAAAACAGAGAAGTAAAAAATAAACTTTTATTGATTTAAAAGGGAAGGTACATTGATACTACTACATCAAGATTGTGTTTCGTACAACAGAATCATTTGCTCAAAAGGAATACAAGTGGTCCTATCTACTTCCAAGCCTAACCAACTGGACACGAAAGGCCTTCCTCCTACACAAGGCTGTAATCCTTTGCATAATGGCAGATTTTGCCATCAAGGAGCTGGATCAACTTTGATGAAAATTGGCAAAGGATCGGTTCCCACCAGAAGGTTGGATCTTCTTTGATGAAAATTGGCAATGGAAGGATCCGAGACTTTACAGGTGACATCCGCTTTCCCGAAGTGGATCATCTCGGATAAGCGACTACCAGCCTCGCCTCAAAGTGGATCATCTCGGATAAGCGACTGCCAACCTCTTCTGGGAACACACATCAGCTGCCCCAGTTTGTTCCTCCTGCTTAGGGTTCAGATTTCAACTGAAAAGCAAGAGACAAGTCTCTGATCTCTTTCATCAGATCGAAAGGCTGGCGAACATAGCTCACTGCAATGCAAACTGAAATAAGTTAACAGTAATTCAAAGGAAAAGCTGCAAAAAACGCTAAATCAAATTCTTTGGGGCGAAGCAATTTATATCCAATTTAGTTGCAGAATGGATTTCAGATTCAGTTAAGCAGAGGATAGCCTTGCTTGCACAATGATGATGGGTTAGCTCAGTATAAGCCAAGTCCTAGCCTCGCCTATATGGCTAAGCCAGACTGATCCTGAAGGACGCAGTCTTAGCCCCACCTATATGGCAAGACTGGCTCGACCTTGAAGAGAATAAGTCCCAATTCTTGCCTAAGTGGCGAATTAGCAAGCATGCAATGATCTTTCTTTGATTCAAAAGATAGCTTCGCTGGGAAGCTGGGAAACAGGGCTGAACCCCTTCTCTGCAGATCAGTCAGATATAAAATGAAGAGCAAGGGAAATCAATCCCTGAGGGAGCTGTTAAAGCTAAATTAAGGGAGATAAACTCCCTAAAAGTTATCAGTTCATTGGTAAAGTCTCTGGATGACCGAGACTCACCGGTTCTTGGCCGTGTAATGACCAGAGTGGGCATCCCCACTAGTTCAGAGATCTGAGTATCTCTCTCTAAATAATCAAGAGAAGATATGAGCAGACTGCTTCTCTTCAGAGGACCTCAGGTGTCCTATTATAGGCCTCATGGCCTGAGCACACCGCTACGGCTTCAAGCATAGAAGCACGAGCGAATTTAAGACATTTATTGAGCCTTGAGAAAGGGAACGGTTTCCCTCAGAAACGCGCAAGGGAGGAATGATCTCCCTCGTTAATGTGCATTTATTGAGCCTTGTAAAAGGGAACAGTTTCCCTGGAAAACGCGCAAGGGAGGAATGATCTCCCTCGATTAATGCAAGAGAGGTTATTCTAACCTTGAGCAATCCTTCTCGTAATTAGCCAAAAGGCTGTTGGCCTCGAGAAAGAAACAGCATTCCAAAGCGATCCGATTCCGGGAGGCTCGGACACGGAGCTACCTAGATGCGAAGCTACCCAGACGCGAAACTACCCAGAGTCGCGAATCTGCACGATTCTTCGGCGAATTTATCCCAAAGCAGGATCAAAAGCGAAGCTGAACTCAACCACCATGGCGACGTTCGTACTTCACATACCATCAATCAAAGGAATTCAAAGTGTTTTGAAGCCTGAGCCATTGCAGACTTTCGAAAACTTTGAAGGGGGTCTTGTTAACACTTTAAAAAAGACAAGATTCTGACCGGCCTGAACAATGTCTAAACTTGTTGACATTTACAAAAGACAAGTGATAGACAAGCTGACGACCAGTTCTGTACTTGTTGACATTTACAAAAGACAAGTGACAGATAAGCTGACGACCAGTTTTCACCCATCTCCGAGGGACAAAGAAGCAACTTGGACTTTACTGATCCAGTGAAGCAGACAGTAAGCCCGGATTGTTTCTAAACTGACCTCAGCAGGTCTAAGATGCTAGCACTTAGCATCACATGAGCCCAAGGAGATAGCCTCGCCTGAGAGGCTAAGATCAGCCAACTTCGCCTTGAAGCCATTCACAGCTCCGTCAGGAAGCTAACTTATAGCTTCGCCTGAAATGCTCAGAGAGTTACCTTCGCTCGAAGCCACATGCAGCCGCGCAGAAGGAGCCACAGATGTTATCTAGCTCCGCTGAAGAGCTTTCTTCTAACTTCGCCAGATGCGCCTTCAAGCTCCGCTGCGAGCTCGACGCGGGTAGCGCCGCTGCGGGTCCGTCATGGTCAACCTTTGACCAATTAAATCTCCAGATGAGATCAAATCTATTCAGGATCAAGATCAAATCTGAGATCAAATTTGACAGTTGCTTTCCATAATCTCTTGACTCTCCTAAAACGAGTAAGAGGATCAAGGGAGATCTTCCAATTGTATGTTAAGGATCAAAAAAAACAGATCAGGAGACCGATCTACCTGCTACTTCTAACTTCGCAGAAGCTGATTCTAGCCTCGCAGCAAGGCTACTTTCTAGATTTAAATAAATTTGATTCAATCTGTTTTCAGATTTTCAAGGGACAATTAAACCCTTGCTCTCCCTATAAATAGCCTACCAGGGGCACAAGGAGAGAGGACCACGAGACGAGAGCTCGAGAGGACGCATCGCGCGCATAGAGAGAGAGGCTAAATAGAGATCTATTCTCTTGCTTCTAAGAATTTAGAGATTTTAGAGAACTGCTTCTCTAATCAGGGTGCTGATACCCTAATACCTTCTTCTCAAAGAATCTCTGAAACCAGGCGAGAAGGAATTCCTAAGCGAAGGCGGTTTTGAGAAGTAACAAGAGGATTCTACCAACCTTCTGTTCTCTGATTCCCCGAACCAGGCGAGACGGGAATCTCATCGCTCGCATCGTCAAAGGGATAAAGTGATCACGCGCTGACCAGACTCCTACCGGCACACTTCTCTAGAATCTCAGAGGAGATCTACTTGTAATCTTTTTAGAATACTTGTAATTTAGCTCCTCGACTCTTTTTTGTATGTTTTCCGCTTTGCAAATCAATGGAAAACAATCACTTACTAATATCTTGATCAAATATCTAGAACTAAATGTCACAAGATTATTAGTAAACTATAACTACATGAGTTAATCATCATCAAAACTAGAGTGATGGGCCTCTAGGCCAATAGACTTGCCGCGAAAGCATGGCTTGGGCCATGGACCACAGCCTGATCAGGCCATAGGCCTTGATCTTCTGGCCATGGACTCGTCCAGCTATGAGGGGCTCCTTTATTTATTGAATTTTCTAATTTTTACTTTGAAATTCCAACAAATTGGCTTCAATATTGGGCTTCAATTTGAGACTATTTAGGTTCTTCTAGAAAGACTTGGCCTACAAGAAATCTCTGAAATTATCCCAAAAATAGCAATATTTAGCCTCTTTTTACCAATTTCCCTTCTCCCGCTATTATCTACATAAGAGACCAAACACGAGTAAGAAATAGTATTTATTCATAAACCGGCAGGAAAATATGATAATAAAATGCAGAATTGATGACAATCATAGCCCCACATTTATCTTTGCTCGTCCTGAGCAAAATAAGAAAACTAAAAACTAAAATTAATACTTTTATTACACCACTTTTGCAGGTGATGTGATTGCACTGAGAGTGTGCAACAAGCCTTTAAACCTCTAGATTTTCTCTAGAGGAGGAGTTATGATCTTCTGAGGGTTTTCAGTTGATTACACCCATAAAATTCATGAAGAAAAAAATAAATGATAGTATTTTTGAAAACACATTTTGAAAGAGAGAAAAATTTCTGAAATATTTTTGCAAAAATTAAGTGATCGAAGGTCTTAGGTTAACCTAAACTATTCATCCCTAATTTGAGTCTTCTATGCAAGGGTTTGTTATCAATCAAGGTTAAGAAATCAAGATTAATTGAATATTTGATCTTTTATAAAACTAGATAATATGCACTTAGTATATTTTTGGGATTTAATTTGGACTATGATACCATTATTTTATTTATGTTTTTCCTTTAGTTTCATTAGGCTTTCTAGTATACCCAAGTAGCGAGCCTTTAACCGATGACTCCCAGACCAGATGGTCTTAGGGTACCAGATGAGAAAGCATCCCTCGAGTTTAAGGACTCGAATAAACAAAGCCACAAAACTAAAGGGTTTATTTGTTTTGACCACTTTTAGATTCTTAAGCCTTCTCTTTTCTTTTCTTTGGTTTCCAATCATCGCTTTCTTGAATCGGCGTTTCTTTTCTCTCTTGTTTTCACTCATTTTCTTACTCACTATCAAATCACATCGCCGATTTCATGCTCTTCTTTCTTTTTTTTTTTTTGTTTTTAACTGAAAAAAGAAAGACATATTTTGAAGAAAACAAGTAAGAACCGGACAGAGCTTCTATCGCTCCCCCTCCCTGTAGATACAACTCGTTTTACCATTTGGCTAGGATGAATAGTTCAGAAGGACTTAAGCACAACTAATGAAGGATATAACTCATATCAATAATGAACTCTTAACTTTAGTGCTTGTATCGTTTCAATACACTTTTTTTTTTGCCCGTTCGAACAAAATTTTTGGCGCCGCTACCGGGGAGGGTAACAGTTTTTGTTTTCTCGATCTGAATGTTTCCTTTTCTATTTTAGGTTACAGGTACTGGGAATAAGAAAATAGCAGATGTAGTGATATATAAGTGGTCTTGGGCCACTGCTCTAGAAAGCAGAGACCAAGTACCCTCAGACTTGTCGCATTTTCTCAGCTTTTGCCACATTTCCGTGGCAAGAATGAGTTGACTACTGACAGTTTTTTTTTGCAGGTTGCTTGCTTTGCAAAATTAGCTCTCTGCAATAATTATTTTTCTTGTGTGCCATACCCATATTACTGCTAATAAACTAACAGTAAAAAGCTTGTTGAAAGTTAAAATTTCGTTTAGACATTTGCATCTTAGGGCACGTGTCTTTATAATTCTTTTACTTTACTGTTGAAGAGTGTTGAAGTAAGGTACGCGAGCATAGCATATAGAATAGGACTCACTCTTTGGTTGATTTATCCGCTTTGAGTGAATCTTGTTTGACATATTCTGTACATTTACACAAATCGATTTTAAGGGCATCACCCAAATAAATAAGATAAAGTGGAGATTTTTTCACCCTTAGCCCAAAAATAACTTTCCAAGCACTCACAATTCCAAGCCTAATTTAAAAATTGATAGACGTTAGCCCCTAGGGACATCCGCACTCATTAGAAGATTACCTGAAGGTGGAACTTGTTTTGAATCTTACTCCTATGAAATTAGTGTCTAAGGTTGGGGATGAAGAGGTTAAGCCTCGAAAATTTTGTGGTTTGGCATAATTAAGGCCCGTTACTTACTTACGGATATCTCTCACAGTATTTGCCCCTACCTGGCTGATTAGCTTGTGGTCAGATTCAAACAACAACCTCCCCAGAAAAATCATCCATTTAGGAGTCGTCTAGGTCTAGGGATCCTAGATTAGGCTTGGAGATTGTTTTTTTTCCTTGTTTGTTATTTTCCTTTTTACATTTGTTTATTGGGTGAACGTTGTTTATGTTATGCATGCAAGAGTGGTCCAGGGATCCAATTTCATCAAAATTAGTTAGGAACACTCCACTTGCACCAACACCACCTCTTGAGTTCATTCTAATCATGGCCAACCAAGTGTCACTTCAGGACAAGTTTTACCCTATTATCACATCACTTCTCTTTTGCTTCTAGTTACCAGAGACTAATGGTAATAATTTCGAGCTGAAACCTAATTTATAAACACACTTCCTAGATTTCATGGCATGGATTCTGAGAACGCATATTTCTTCATTCGGGAGTTTGAAGAAGTATGTTTGATGATGCAAATTCCCCAGCTGGGGGAGGACGCCATGAGATTGAGATTCATTCCATTTGTTCTCAAGGATAGAGCCAAAAAGTGGTTGTATAGCTTACCTGTCAGTTCGATTTCATCTTGAGACGACTTCGTTAAGGTTTTCCTTAAAAAATTCTACCTAATCCATATTACCACCCTCATCAGAAAAAATATAATGCAGTTTAGGCAAGAGACCAGTGAACCATTCTGGAAATATTTGAGCGGTTTAAGGATTTGTTAGCCAAGTGTCCTCACCATGGAATAATGAAATGGCGGCAGTGCCAAATTCTATATGACAGACTCGATTACTAAATCAAAATGCTCCTTGAGACTATGTGTCAAGGAGATTTCTTAAAGAAGGACAAGGACTAGGGTTGGGATTATTTGAAGCCTTAGCCGAAAAGACCATTCAGTGGGAGTCTTATCTTGATAAGACTAACCCAACAACATTCAGAACTGGAATAATTCCATTGAGTCTTCCATAGCTGCTGAGGCCAAAATTACACAACTGACGAGGAGACTAGAACTATTAAAGGCTAAGGAATGAAACTCAGTGAACCACATCAACCCAACCCAAATCCTAAATTCAGGTTGCACCTACTGCCATGCCTTGACTCACATTTTTAAGGAGTATCCTGTATACCAAGCTTAACAAATGTTATCTGATAGTATGAATGCAGCCTTTACCAGACCAAATTTCAATCCCGGGATGGAGGAATCATCTCAACTTTTCTTGATGTCAGTCTGTTTCTGAGCAGCCAAGACAACATTTTCCACATCAATTCGTTGCTCAGACTCATCAACCCAATTTTCAGCCAACTTACCGATACAATTTTCAACCCACTTACCAATAGCAACAAAATCATCCAGATAAAAAAATGACAGATTTGGAAAGAACATTATTACCTTGTCAAAAACTCAAGCCTTAATGATGAACAGTCACAACTAGGCTATTAATAGGCTAGAAGTTTAGATAAGTCAATTGGCGAGCTCACTTAATGAAAGACAAAAAGGAAAACTACCAAGTCAACCATTGCCTAATCCAAAAAACTCCTTTCGTTAATGAAGTCGAGGACATAATACCGAAACAATGCAACACTGTTTATATTGTAACGTCTGAAAAACAAGTAGATAACTAGGTTTCAAATGCTCCAGTGTCCAATCCTCTTGTAACTGAATAGCCTTTTTCAAATGACCCATCTTCATCATTAAGTTCACAACCATCCACTTCAAAGTCTGACGAAAAGGATAAATCAGCTGAGCAAACATACAAGCCTCTTGTGCCATTCCCTAATACAAATGAAAAAGATTAGAGAGTTGTTTAATCCAGTTCAGATAAAAGTGCCACTTCTTGATGCCCTTCAACAAGTCCCAACATATGCCAAATTTCTAAAAGACATAAGCACCAAGAAAAGGAAAACAAATGTTCCTAAAAGGTCTTCCTTGCATCCAACATTAGCGAGTTGCTATCCGGACCCATCCCTTAAAGTACAAAGACCCCGAATGCCAACCATTTCATGTATTATAGGACAGACCACCATAAATCAGGCACTGCTTGATCTGAGAGCATGTATTAATTTGCTCCCCTTTTTCGTATATCAGTAACTCGGGCTGGGCGACCTTTGTCCAACTCGGGTTACTATACAACTAGCTGATCGTTTTATAAAAATCCCTAAGAGAGAAATTATAAATGTCCTTATACGGGTCGGGGAGTACATCTACCCCATGGATTTCATTGTTTTGGAAACACAACCTGTGCTGAATCCAAAGCTCAGACCCCAGTCATTTTAGGACGACCCATCCTAGCAACAGCAAATGCGATCATAAATTGTAGGAATGGGTCAATGTGCTTAACTTTTGGCGATATTACTTAGGAGGTGAATGTTTTTCAGCTGGGAAAACAACCACAAGATGTGGATAACCAATCATTTGAAGTGAACTTGATTGAAGGAGTAACCAGTAAACATGAGGAAGAGCTAGAGTATGAGTCCGAACACGAATTCTATTTAGAGTCGGATGACTTCAACCTTGACCAGATAGTAGACTCCATAGTAGAGTGGGCAACAAATGCAACCCCAAACATTCCTTGCAAGAAGAACAACCCTTAATGGATCATATCCCTTCATCCGAATTGAAATCTGTTCCTAGTCATCTCGAGTACAATACTTAGGTGAAAAGGAAGCTTTCCCAGTGATAATTGCTTCCCATTTAATGAAAAAACTAGAAGAGGATCTTCTTGCCATGTTAAAGGAAAATAGGGAGGCCATTGGTGGACCATGGCCAACATCAAGGGAATCAACCCACCCATCCTGCAACATCGGATTCCTCTGATAGAAGAGGCAAAGTCAAAATGAGACCCATAGCGCAGACTCAACCCCATATGCAAGACGCTGTCCATGTAGAGATCTTTAAACTGCTAGATAATGGAATAATTTATCTCATATTTGATAGCTAATGGGTGAGTCCAGTCCACGCTGTGCCCAAAAAAGTCAGCTTTGCTGTGGTGGAAAATGACAAAAAAGAATTAGTACAAACTCGTCTTGTAACAAAGATTCGAGTTTGCATTGATTACCGCAAGCTAAACTCCACCACATGTAAAGACCACTTTCCTTTTTCCTTCATTGATCAAATATTAGAAAGACTTGCCGGACACGAGTACTATTATTTCCTAGATGGATATTCAGGATGCAACCAAATTCCCATTGCCCCAGAAGACCAAGAGAAAACAACTTACACATATATTTTTGGAACGTTTGCATACCGTAGGATGCCATTTGGATTATGCAATGCTCGTGCAATGTTCCAACATTGCATGTTTAGTCTCTTCTCAAACATGGTGGAAAGATTTTTGGAGATATTTATGGATGACTTTTCGACCTACGGAGATTCCTTTGACCAATGCCTGTATCATCTCAAATTGGTCTTACAAATATGCATGGAAATAAATTTGACACTTAACTAGGAAAAGTGTCATTTCATGGTCAAACACAGAATCATCCTTGGCATGAAGTTTCGAGATGAGGAATTGAAGTTGATAAGTCCAAGGTGAAAGTGATAGCTAAACTCCCCGAACCAAAATGCTTAAAAGACATCAAATCGCTGGTCTTTAAATAAAAGATTTATTAAAGAGTTTAGTAAAATTGTTAGACCTTTAAATAATCTTTTAGGAAAAGATGTGCCCTTCTATTTTGATGATGAATGTCTAAAAGCTTGAGAGGTGCTGAAACAAGAACTTGTCTCTGCACTGATAATTTCAGCACCCGATTGGACTAGATCCTTTGAAGTCATATGTGATACCTCTGATTATGCTATTGGCGTTGTCTTAAGACACCACATTGATAATAGGAAACACGTGATTTACTATGTGAATAGGATGGTTAATGAAGCCCACCTCAATTGCACAATAACTGAAAAGGAAATTTTAGCAGTTGTGTTTGTGTTGGAGAAATTCCAGCAATACCTACTCGGGTCTAAAACAACGGTGTTCACTGATCATTCTGCCCTACGATATTTGATGCAAAAGAAGGACGCTAAGTATAGACTCATTCGTTGGATCCTTCTTTTGCAAGAATTGATTTAGAAATTAAAGAAAAAGGGCGTTGAAAATATGGTGGTAGATCATTTGTCTAGAAACCCAAAGCACCAGTGGAAACCATCTCAATTAATGAGAACTTTCCTGACGAACATATCTTAGTGATGTGTAAAGAGCCCTGGTATACTGGCATTGCAAATTATCTTGCAATAGGGCAAACACTTTCTAGTTGGTCAAGACAGGACAAACATCGCTTTTTCACATAGACATGGTTCATCTTCTGAGATGAACCATATCTATTCAAATATTTCCCTAACAAGATCATTAGGTGTCTTCTTGAGGATGAATACTGAATAGTCTCTAATTTTGCATAATTTTCATCACATTCTCACATTTATTTAATAATAAATTCTGCTAATAATACCTTACTTGCTTGATCCTAGGTTCATGGTGTGCAAATGAAAAAGAAGATCTAAATCACCATTTAATTGATGATTAAAGGCCTACATGAATAGCCATTGACCTAGAGGAGCTGATTCGTCAAAACCAGGGGTTGCAAAACTAAATCCGGGAGCAGACTCTGACAGGGGACCAAAAGGACCGCGCGCGGCGCTAGGATGCCGCGGAAACGTGGCCTGTGCCACGTTTCCGCGGCCATACGGCCGCGGCACGCGCGCCGCTTCGGGCCAGGGTTTGTCCCCTGGCCCTCTGTTCCCCAGATTCCTATATAAACCCCCTTGGGTTCCAGAGTTGAGGATATGCAGAGTTTAGGGTAGTTTTTCATTCCATTTTGTAGTTTAGGGTAGTGTAGTGTAGTTTTAGTTCTTCTTCCCCATTGTATTTTCCATTTTGTTTTAGATCTTGTATTAGGGAGAGAGAGAGAGTGGTTTATGCTTGGAATGCAAGAGTGCTTGTAATAGAAGGTGACAATCTATGAAAGGTGCTCTCTTACCTTTTATGTTTTTTTCTCTCTAATCTCTTTTACATGCATAGCTAATCTTTTCTCTCATGGCAACTAACTACTAACCACCAACTTGCTAACTTCTTTGATGATAATCCACATGAATCTAATAGCCTCGATTTGGCCTTGCTCTTGCAAGAGCCATTGATGGCTCATGATGATGGATCTAACACTTTAACTTCCTAACCACTAACAAGCTAACATTACTTTACTTCATGCTTGTTCTTATGGGTTTTGATGATCTAAGTGTAACTTGTACTTATTTGTTGAGTTGGGTTGTAAAGAGTTACATATGGGTGCTTTGAATCGCTCTTGAACTAAGGACTAGTGATAGCCAATGATACGTGTGAGGCAACTATCACTAAGAGGTTAGCGTGGTGGTGAGTCATTAGTAGTTAGTAGCCGTGAGTTTTCTTTCTCTTTCACTTATTTTAGAAATATACAAAAATCACAAAAACTATTCTTTTCTATGTTTCCCACTTCTTCGTATTTCACCGTACGTCTCTTTTCATTCTTTCTTTTCTTTCTTTTCATTCTTTAAAACTTTGAAGAACTTTTTAACAAACACGTGAATCAACCGGTAAAGCTTCTATCGCCTCCCGTCCTTGTAGATTCGACTCGTTTTAGCCTCTATGCTATAACGGAAGTATCGAGGAAGCCAAAGCGCACACACTAAATCTTCATTTCTAAACATATACTTTTTGTGCGCGGTTTTCCCCCGATCAAATTTTGGCGCCGTTGCCGGGATGGGAACGGTTTGATTTCACAAGTTTGCTAACTTTCTTCTTTGTTTTTTGGTGTGTAGGTTAAAGTTTTAGCATTGCGGAAGTCCACACTTGCTCAAGGGTGGTCGGGTAATTCTTGTAAATTCTTATTTTCTGCTGCTAATTTTTTATATTACCTGTGCACTGTAAATAATTGTAAAAACTAAAATACAGAAATTGGATGCTTTAAAACGGTTTAGACATTTGCATCTAGGCACGTGTCAATTTTTATTCTAATATACTGTATTTTATTCTTTTGTTGTTGTTATATTGATAGGAGGTGTATATATGGCATTGCATATAGTATAGGACAAACACTTCAGTGATTTACTCACTTTTTTGTGTTCATGCTTATCTATATTGCACACTTGCACAATTTAACTTAAGGGCAATACCCAATACAACATAAGGTGGGGAAGTTATTACCCTCTCTTAGCCCAAAAATCACCTCCCCACTCACACAACCCAAGCCCTAATAAAAATTGCTAGACGTTGGCCCCTAGGGACATCTCGGACTCATTTAGGAGATTGACCTAAGGGGGAAGTTGTTAGAATTTGACTCTTTCTAAATCGGTGTCTAAGGTTGGGGATTAAGAGGCGAAACCTCGAAGAACGGTGGTTTGGCATAATTAGGCCCGATGCTCCGGCACGGATACCTCCCACCGATCTTGCCCCTACCTGGCCGATTAACTCGTGGTCAGCTTCCGACAACAGACCCCCGTGGATAGTCTAACCAGTTAGGAGTCGTCTAGGTCTAAGTCAACCCTTGCATAGGCTATTTTTCTTTTTCTTTTTCTTTGTTTGCTTTATGTTGTTTGTTTTTTTTCTTTTTTTTTTGTATACTGTGATATGGATTTTAATAACAATAATTCTTTCAATTATAATGTGAATCCATATTTCACCCCGACCTCATTTGACTCGGATAACTCTGACCCGACAATGTACAACATGAACCAACCATATATGCTGGGTTGGGATTATCCGAATCAATATGACCCATATCCCCAACAATATGACCCTAATTTTCAAATAATTTCAACTCTTCACAGAGTTCATGGGGATTCACCTACCCCGAGTCAACTTTTCAATCATCTTGTCCACAATTTTCACCATATTCGTTCCCAATTTTGATTCATATACTCCTTTTCCTGAACCACCAATTGAAGAAAAATCATCATTGGAAAGGAGTATAGAAGAGTCCCTACAACAAATGCAAGATTTGCTCAATTCACAATCCTTCCCACATCAAACTCCACATACTCTTTTCTAGAGCATCCAATTGAAGAAGAATCTGAACTAGAAAAGCATTTGGAAGTCTGTTGTGAAAGAATGCAAAACATGTTGGACTCATCCTCTCAACAAAATTTTCAAGAGTCATACTCATCTTTTCCAGTCTCACCAATTCAAAATGAACAAACTTCAATACTGGACTTGAGTATGGAACCCTTGCGTGAGTCCGAGCAGCAACTGCCAATCCGATGGACTCACAATTTTACCTCAATTTCAAAATCCTTTCATACTCACCTTTTCAAGAAGAACCAATTACAAAAAGTATGAAAGACATGATTCCAAATCCAAATTCTATTACAAGGCCTATCAGTAGATTAGACGCACTTATGAGCGAATTGATCAATGAGAGCGAGGAAAATCTTTCTTGTCAACCTTTGACCGATCCTTATATCCCTAACTCTACTGGTTGGACCCATGAATCATGTCATTTTGAAATTCAGATTCAATTTCAGAACACACATTTGAACTTGACCAATCTCCATGTTATGAAAGTCACCTGGACATTTTGGCCAGTTATCCCTTTCCTGAAATTGAACTCGAACCTGAAAGTGATCCTGAACCTCAAGTTGATGATTCCTTTTAACTTTTTGATTCAATAATGACCCTGGTATCTTTACCAGATTTTTTCTCTATTCCGGAGTTAACATTGAATCCTGTACCAATACACCGTGAAATGGAATCACCAATATCTTATGATCACACTTCATTCATGGGGAAAATGTGTGAGAATCATTTCTTTGGTTTGGACCCTATTTGTGAACCAATTTGACTCTCTTTGTTGACTCTCGACTTGAGCTGAGTCAGCTTCCCGAGTCGGTATCGGTTTTTATTCCTGATCCCTTTGAGTCCAAATCTATCATCTTCAAAAATCACACTTCATTATTGGACAAGACTGTTGACGAAACTGACTCAATAATTATTTTTGAAAATTGGCCATTAGATGGGGATAAACTTTTCAATAAGACCATTCAATCAATCATCCTTTTATTGGGTCATATTAAAGAGGTCATTGGTGGGTTCCTGCAAGATCCACGCTATTTTGATTGGGTAGCAACGCTTGGCCCAATCAGACCACCACCGGAGCCACCCCCTTGAGGTAATCTTCCTTCCCTCTCCATTTGTTTCATATATTTACACATTCACGATGCATTGAGGACCATGCATGAGATAAGTGTGGGGGAGGGTTTACTAACGTAATTAGTTTTATATTTTCTTTCTTTTACACTTCTTTTTAATTCAAAAAAAATTTATATAAAAAAAACTCTTTTCTTTTCTTTTTACAAAACTTTTTGAAACAAGAGAAATAGTTTTGATCCATTTTTAAGAAAATTAAGATTATCTTCGGAATTTGGAAGACCTAAAATTATGAAATTTAAACCGAGTCAAAATAATAGATCTTGTTTAAATTTTAGGATAAGAAAGTAAAATTGAAAAGATAATTTGATCCTGAATTTTTTGCCTTAGATTTATGCACTCCACACTTAACACAATTTTTGAGATTGGAACAAAGACTGAAATGCATAATATATAATATATATATATATATATATATATATATATATATATATATATATATATACAAAAAAAATTTATGATAATAAAAATCACTTATTGAAGTTGGGTAATTATGCCTCAGGAAGCATGCCAAAATTTGATCGGGGGAAAATCGCGCACAAAAAGTGTATGTTTAGAAATGAAGATTTAGTGTGTGTGCTTTGGCTTCCTCGATACTTCCGTTATAGCATAGAGGCTAAAACGAGTCGAATCCACAAGGACGGGAGGCGATAGAAGCTTTACCGGTTGATTCACGTGTTTGTTAAAAGTTCTTCAAAGTTTTAAAGAATGAAAAGAAAGGAAAAGAAAGAATGAAAGAGACGTACGGTGAAATACGAAGAAGTGGGAAACATAGAAAAGAATAGTTTTTGTGATTTTCGTATATTTCTAAAATAAGTGAAAGAGAAAGAAAACTCACGGCTACTAACTACTAATGACTCCACCAACACGCTAACCTCTTAGTGATAGTTGCCTCACACGTATCATTGGCCATCACTAGTCCTTGGTTCAAGAGCGATTTAAAGCATGACCCATATGTAAATCTTTACAACCCAACTCAACAAACAAGTACAAGTTACACTTAGATCATCAAAACCCATAAGAGCAAGCATAAAGTAAAGTAATGTTAGCTTGTTAGTGGTTAGGAAGTTAGAGTGTTCGATCCATCATCATGAGCCATCAATGGCTCTTGCAAGAGCAAGGCTAAATCGAGGCTATTAGATTCATGTGGATTATCATCAAGGAAGTTAGCAAGTTGGTGGTTAGTAGTTAGTTGCCATGAGAGAAAAGATTAGCTATGCATGTAAAAGAGATTAGAGAGAAGAAAACATAGAGAGGTAAAGAGAGCACCTTTCATAGATTGTCACCTTCTACTACAAGCACTCTTGCATTCCAAGCATGAACCACTCTCTCTCCCTAATACAAGATCTAAAACAAAATGGAAAATACAATGGGGAAGAAGAACTAAAACTACACTACATTACCCTAAACTACAAAATGGAATGAAAAACTACCCTAAACTCTGCATATCCTCAACTCTGGAACCCAAGGGGGGTTTATATAGGAATCTGGGGAACAGGGAGACGGGGGACAAACCCTGGCCCGAAGCGGCGCGCGCGCCGCGGCCATCCTGGCGCCGCGCGCGTGGCGCTTCGAGCCGCGCGCGGTCCTTTTGGTCCCCTGTCAGAGTCTGCTCCCGGATTTGGTTTTGCAGCCCCTGGTTTTGACGAATCAGCTCCTCTAGGTCAATGGCTATTCATGTAGGCCTTTAATCACCAATTAAATGGTGATTTAGATCTTCTTCTTCATTTGCACACCATGAACCTAGGATCAAGCAAGTAAGGTATTATTAGCAGAATTTATTATTAAATAAATGTGAGAATGTGATGAAAATTATGCAAAATTAGAGACTAATCAAATATCATAATGTATTGACATTTTGTCACGAGTTTGCATGTGGCGGACACTTTGGTCCATGAAAGACTGCTGAGAAAGTTCTGCAAAGTGGGTTCTACTGGCCTACTCTCTTTAAGGACTTGATCGGTCACATATTTGCATATATATTATCACATTACCATGTTTATTATCTAATAAATCCTATTAATAAGTCTTATTTTTTATAAAATGCAGGCCCATTGCTAAAAGAAAGGGAAGAGAAACGAGCCCAAAAGCCCATCAAAATTCTGATTTAATTCAGAATTAATTCAAAATCAAAAAATCAAGGCAGATCATGGCAAATCAGAGAAGTTAAAAACTGGTTAAAATAAATCTTCCCAAATCAATTGGTTAAAGCTAAAGATCAAAGGCAGTTTCGTCAAGTCCAAGAGTTGAAACGGTAAATCTAGAACCAGATAAGGGTATCACCAAACGAGTAGTTGTACCCCCCCCCCCCGGGTGTGGCCATATGGCTACAACCAGGCCACGAAAATGCGGCCATAGCTGTATTTTTGTGGCTTTGTTGTGTTCGTTGGGGAGCTTTTGCTCACCCTATCTTCGTACGCCCTCCCCCATTTGATTTTTTCCTATAAATATTGCATTTTTCATAGAAAAAGGGACCAAAAATTAATTTAAGTTTTTCTCTTTGTTTTTAGGGTTTAGGTTCTTTGTTAGATAGATTGAAAGGTTGTATCTCTATTTCTTTATTTGTAATTCAGTCCAGATACAAGTGAGAGGGAGAAAAAGAGTGATTGTAATTTAAAGTTGAAGTGACATCAATAAAGGTTCAAGCTTCTCTTCTTCTCCAATTCACAGGTATGTCTTATTTTATTTACATGTTGTGTTTATATTATTCATGAGTAGCTAAACTTGTTTTCTAGGCTCACTATCATCTCTCTCTTCGACTCTTGTTTTGAATGATTTTGATGTAAAGAACCAACAGAATCATATGTATGCCTTAAACTAAGCCTTTCTTCTTTGAAAGTGTTCTTGAAGGCACATAAGGATGGGTTTGAATTTTTAAACTTCTATTTCTTTTAAAACATCACTTGTACTTATTTTTATTCATACTTAAAAGAAAACTTGATGATTTAACATTCAGTTCAAGAGGATTTCTTAAGTAAAAGAGTTAAACTTTTCCAAACAATCTTATTTTCTTTGCTTAAGTCTTTCGAAACTCAAGCTTAAGCTTTTGCCTATGATCAAGTTGAGGCACTAAGAATTTCAAGAGAAGAACATATCATTGAGTAGTAAGATAGTGAGCCCAGATCTTTTTCTTATATTAAAAACAACAAATCAATCATAAGTTTTTTTTAAAGATCACCTTTTCCAAAACCTTCTCTAAGTTTTTAATTTTTCTTTTAATCTTTCTTCTACTCCATTCTCTTTTCAATATAAAAAAATCAACACCATTCTTTGCTTTTTAAATAAAAACACCGAAAAGCTTCATCGCATTCCTCCTCGTGGACACGACCTTTTAACCCAAAGCTAGACGGTAATTCTCACTGCTTCATTTGCAATCAAATTTTGGCGCCATTTCCGGGGAGGGAACGGTGTAATTATTTTCTGATAAGTTTGATGTCTTATTTCAGGGGCGTTAAGGAATCAGATTTAGCACTAAAGCTTTATAGGAGAAGACTTGTTATTCTGTGCCCCTACTCTCGAAAGTAGGAAACAAAATTTCAAGAAATTGCAGCGCAAAAGCTTGAAATTTTTGGACTACTAAAAACTTTTTTTTTTGCAAGGCATATTGTTTTGCAAATATAGCTTTTGTGTGTTACTTCTGCTATATCTGATATGCACACCCTGTTTTAATCCAACAGTAATCTAATTGGTTGCCAATTGCTTAAAAACATTTAGACTTGCATTCTAGGCATTTGTCTAATTACATTTCTTTTACAATTACTGATGAAGATAGCTGGAGGCAGGGTATGTATGCATGGCATATAGTTTAGAAAATATTCTTGGGTGATATTTGCTTATGAATGTTATTTTTCTATATCTTGCACACTTCGCACAATCAATCTTAATGGCAAAACCCAAATCAAGATAAGGTGGAGAAGTCATTACCCTTCCTTATCCCACAAACCATCTCCAAGCACGCACAACCTAAGCCTAATTTAAAAATCTAATAAACATTGGCCTTAGGGACATCTCAAACTCATTAGGAGATTATCCTTAAAGGAAAGGTGTTAGAATTTGACTCCTACCAAATCAGTATCTAAGGACAGGGATTGAAGGGCGAAACCC